>CABEEJ010007282.1:0-12821 GCA_901482245.1 Timema douglasi | reverse complement strand
CATCCAGACACCAAGTCATACTGCTGTCAGAATTGTAAAGACTCATTTTAAGTCGCAGGCGCCACATGATTAAACACATCAAACCAAGGTATAAGAGACAGCTGGTGTCAATCCCTATACTTAAAACAAAACGGCTTGTGACGAGTTTTAGGTAGTTCAAGTCTCCTGGCAGATAGCTTTAAAAGGAAATTCACGAAATATGCGACATCATTTTAAAAATAAGTAGATATAATGACTATTTATTATAGATTTAAATTATTACATATAAATTGATTTATTTC
This sequence comes from Timema douglasi, assembly GCA_901482245.1. Lineage (NCBI taxonomy): Eukaryota > Metazoa > Arthropoda > Insecta > Phasmatodea > Timematidae > Timema > Timema douglasi. The sequence continues at coordinate 12,540 of CABEEJ010007282.1, read as the reverse complement.
TCAAAGTGAAGAATCAACTTCAATCACTTCTATAAAACACTGACTGGATTTGAAAAGTGACATTTTTTGCAGATGTGACAGGTAATGTGTATCAATTGAAAGTTGCAAGATGAAATACATTTTATTTATGATCTATTTGCGCATGTCAGTGGATTCAAGGCAAAAATGATGCTACTTGAAGAACAGGTGAATGAATGTTACTTTAGCCCGCCAAAATGTGTAAAATATTTTATTTGGCCCACGCACAACATTTTTTTGAGACCCTGCCTTAGGCCATAGAAGCGGGTTATTGTATTTTAAGTGTGCCAGGCTTCTGTTATTATTTTTTTTAAAGCGACAGCAGCTATTATTTGATGATTGTTGCAGTTGGCCGGGATAACAGCCCCCTCATGGACAACGGCGTGAAGAGGCAAGACGTTGATCACGTGTTCTTGAGGTTTGGCAGAAGGCGCTAAGAGCAAGAGCCAACCAAGCGACTGAACGGACATTATTTTAAGTGTTTTTATTTTTGCCAACCCCACCTGTGCCCTTTAATCCATTTATGCATCCAAACATGGAGGTAAAAATAAGTATTTGGATTTCATACCCATGGTTTTTATAAATGTTTGGTTTTAATCACGACTTTAATGCAACCAAAATAAACACTTACTAATAAGAGCAACATTATTTTAAAACATCACTTTTTAAACATGCCATTGAATGCAACATAAATAATAATAAATTAACTAGTCTAGATTAATAATTAATCCTTGAATGTAATATTTTATAAATCTAATGGTAATATAACTATTCAATGAATTAAAATGTTCTCAATCTAATAAAAATAAACACCAAATATCTGGATTTAATAAATACGGAAATAAGATAGGACAAAGCTTACAAATTTATCTTAAACTGCAGTTACAATAAATCACATAAAAACATACAAAATAAAGTAATTCATAGTCAATCTAGTTTCCTTATCAACAAATAAGGCTGTATTGATGTTGATCAAAGCAGCTTTGATCCTTTAATGGTTTTTCTTTAATTTCGGTTCTACATTTATTTTATAAGCGTTTTATAGGATTGCTTTTATTTTCTTACTTCTTTTTTCTTGTTTAGGTGGTAAGATCTAAGCCGCATTGAACTCACTCAATAATTTATAAAAAGTCAATGCAAAATTTTATTTGCTAATGAACATAATCGAAGTGACTTAAGAAAATACTTTATTCTGTGATGTGTGTATTTTATGTTATTCTTTAGTTCGACGCATTTCCTAATAAATGCGAGATTTTATATTTATATGGTCCTTAATTTTTTATTTAATATTTTGACTGTACTATTAAATTATAATTTTTGAATCAGATCAGGATATTTTGTTTAAAAGTATATTTATAGTATTATACTCTCTGTAGAGATTTAAATCAGTGAAATTTTCTGGAACTTAAAAATATTACACAAACTCTTGTTATAATAAGCTTATTACATACTTAGTATTATGTTAGAAGCTGGTTTTGAACACTTTGTTTTAGGTTCTATTACTATAGTAAAATATACGTGAAATGTATCTATAAAATAGATTTATGAAGGATAAATCCGTTTTATAAAAGGTTTTCTAAAGTACAATTTATTCTATCTTTAAAACACAATTTAAAATGCAAACAAATACGTTATATAATAATATTTCTCGCAAATAGAATGGATAAGTAATATTACATATTTCCCTGTACCCCGAGGTTAAAGGAACGTTGAAAGACAGAAATTCCATATTATTTTAAGTCATGATTCAAACTAATAATTTGTAAGCATCTGTACAATGTGAATTATACAATTTTTTACATGACAAAAAAAGTCATGCTTTGGTTAGTTTTTCAAAACCATTTGAATTAAATTATTTTGTTAATTTATTAGTTTAGCAATGTTGTATATTGTTGTGTAAAATTGGGGTGAAATATATATAATTTTAATATGTACGATGTACTATGTGTATTTTATTACATTTAAACCAATAAGATTCATATTATTCCTGTTATATTACTTTGGCGTGTTACATTTTATGGTGGGAGTGCAGAGAAAGGGAGTAAAAGCCAGTGTGTTTTTTGCAATTTTTATAGAAAACATTTTTTTGCAGTTTTTATAGAAAACATTTTTTTTTGCAAAAAATTAATAAAATATCACTCCAGTAGAAACGGAGAGCTTAATTTTCTTCACATGACGATATCAACAAGTTGTTGAATATCTTTCTTTGATATCACAATATGAAAAAATTAGAGTACTGTACATGTTTCTACTGGAGCAATATTTGATTTTCTTTGACATTAAAAAAACCTTAAATAATACTGCCCTTAGCTTGAATCCTCTACACTCCCACCTGAAGGCGTTGCTCTAGCAGCAGATTGTTCTTCCAATAGCGAGATATCGTCGTTCGAATCCTAGTATGATGTACAGTACTTCCGGTGTCTTTTTTAATGCCTTCCCATTACCTTTCATATTAATATATGTAAATTTACTCTATTTTCTAAATTTTAACTTTGTCAATCCTAACTTAAAAATGTAAATTCACGTTTAGCCTGAACGGGTAGAAATATGTGACGTGAAAATTAATATATGGACATAACATTTCATTATTTGAAGTATTTAACTTTCATTTTCGTAACCAAATGATTATATCAGCACACTACTTATAAATTAACTTTAATATAGAACAGACACAACATCCAGCCCCCTAGCCGTTGATTCATCACTGTGAAAGAGTAAACCCACATTCCACCAATAATAAATTTTTCGGCCAAACCGGAAATCGAACTCAAGGACCTTAGCACAATATACAGAAATGCTACCAACTGAGCTAAGTTTTCAGACCATGGATGTATTAAAAACGTCATTTTAAAATACTATTTGAGATACGAAACAAACCATATAGTATCGACTTGACTGGATTTGATTGTACGTGACATAATCATTGGGAAAGCATTCAGTGCCCTTCCTTTTAAAACGATGTTGAACTAATCGTCGGACTCTATGAGCGTATGACAAGACTGTACTAATTGAACTTGACTATACTTGATTGTTTTGGTGTGAAATTTGCCAAAACGATTTCTTTCCCTTCTTAATTATTTCAAGCAGACACCTTTAAATTTTTAAATCATGTTCATGTTTTTAAGTGGGAGTGGGGGGAGAAATGTGGTTCTTTTGGTCGACTTCTTTCCTCGCGTAGACACCATCAATGCAGACAATTAATATTGCGCAATACTGACAAGGCTGCGGCACGCTATCCAGAACAACCCAATGGGGTACATACATCAAGTTGTCCGCCACATTCTTCAAATATTTTAAAATTCCATTGCTATGGGTGTAATTTATGTGACAAAAGCTGAATTTCAGGCACATAAAGATGAGCACAAACAGAACACAAATGAATGCCATCAAAAAATTTTGATTAGAAATTGATCGTTGCCATGGGCATTATTTTATGGCACAAAAGCTGAACTTCTGGCATATATGAGAATAAAATAAACACAAATGAATGGCATGATCAAAAATAAGAGAGGATGTTTGAGAAAATGTGGTGGGCCAGCTTGATCATCAAGATGGCCTGCAACATTATAATCGTTGTAAGTTGAGTAATTTAATAGCATAAAAGCTGAATTTTGGGCACATATAAGCACAAACATAGCACAAATAACCTAATATTATATTATTCGGAGACTGTGGATGGCCAGCTTGATGTACGTGGGGAGGCCTACGTAGGATTGTCCTGTGTCATGTTCACGATAAGGTTTGACAACAAGTCGCAAGAAATACGCGAACGTTGTTGGGAATCCTTGTTTAGGAAACTGAGACAATATTATACTCACACTTGTATCTTCTGATAACCGGTTATTAAAATAAAGAAGTAAGTGAGTTTTTATAACTTACAGGAAGAGTAATACATAATACTATTCTCAAAATAGAACATTTTATTTGTAAGCACTCGCGCAAGAACACAAAAAAAACATGTTTACATGACTTCATTAAAAACACTGATTTTATCCAATCCATAATTTTAATTTTTGAAGAAAAGGCATCCTTTTAGAAACTCACGACTTGAAAAGGATGGTTAAGTGATGCCAGCTTACACAAAAAAGAAACATCCAAAAGGTAATTTTTTTTAAAAATAAGCTTGTATTTAAATGATGTAAAAATAAAAGTAAAATTAAAAACAAATTGTTCATTGTGAATGTTTTGACTGCCAAACACGACATAAGCTCTACACATGGTCTTGTAGATTGTATGGTTTGATCAATGGATACAGGAAAGTAGATCTGATCTCGGCTACCTACACTCCTATGGTGGATGAACTGTGGACCTTAGAGTCCTATTCCACTTCTAAACTTCGTCACGTGGATTAGATGGCCTCTAACCTCTTCGTCACCACATTTGTGATAGGTAGGGGAAGGTTGGAGTATATGAAATCTAGACCAGCTGTGACTTGAATGTGCTTTATCCCCTAAACGGCGTCCCACTCTCCCCAAACGCAAATGCTGGGTTATTTCCTCTATATTCTACCTTCACCATACGTAACTTACCCAGGTAGATGTGCAAATGTACCAGAATAGTGATAAAACATGGTGCTCGTGGAAAAAAGTCGCTACCTCATACTTAGGTCATATATGAAATGTGTGTTGAACTTTGTATATATAAGTTAAATAATCGTTGATTCGCTAATATATCCCTACATAGGTAACATCTGGCTATATCATTAAACAGAGGAATAAAATGAATTATATAGAAAATGCATAAGTATGAAAAAATTATCACTAATAAATAACAACATGAAAAAGACGCTTCAACTATTCAAAGTCCGGTACACTGCAATGAAGTTTAATCTAAAGGTGTTTAGAATTTAAATAAATAAACAATGTGATACGTGATTATTTTTATTTTATTCAAATTATTAAACACGTTACAAATTTTTACTCTCAATGATAATATAATATTAGTGTTAGGATGATCACAAATAAACAATGGACACATCACAATATATTTGATTGTTTCTATAAATAAAATAATATGTTAGTGCTTAAAAACACTATCTTGTGCACAGTATTGAAAATATCGAAACGCCTTGTGACGTCAGTAAAATAATGCTGAGCCTTTAGGTGGGGATGTATGGGACGTGAAAAAAGGTAAGTGTTTTTGAAAATTATTCCATCAAAACTTTTTTTGGTTAAAATAAAGCAATAAATATGGCTCATATATTATTATACAATTCAAAAGTTTTGCGTTCCCAGCATCTACAACTTAACGCGCATATTTTATCTATTTCACATCTTAATGTGAGTTTAATGTATTATAAAACGCACTAAGTACAAATCAATGTTATTTCTTCAAGGCAACGAGCAAATTAGTTTTAGGGTTCTTCTAAAATCCAATTTAAACTTATTAGACCTATTGCAAATGTATTTATTGAAAAGTAAAAATATTACTAAAATAGAACATAAAATAAGAACATTATAAAGATATAATATATATATATATATATATATGTATATTTAAATAGGTTAATATTTTCTATCGCTCAGATCTTTTAACTAACCTTTTTATTTAATAGCCAATTTAAAAAAAAGTAATTTCTATGATAGTGATAGCTGATGTGTATGTGAATCAAATTGATTGAGTAAAACTGTAGATATAATAATTTATTTTTCCAAGAAATAGGAAAATTAACCATAATATATCACTTCATAAACAAAAAATATTAATTCCAAATCACACCATATTTAAAGTTATCTGTACCACTATACATGTGTGGTAGGCCTATTTGTTAAAAATTATATATAATGGCCACAATGGACTTATTTTACTGTTTAAAATAAAGAGTAATTTGCTAAAAGAAGAAAAATATGACCGAGTCGAATATATAAGTACACAGTAGACGCGATATATGATTAGGTTGAATTATGTTTAATGGTCACGGCCTTTCTGTTATCCTATGTGTCTTATTATAAGTGGAAAAGTGAGATCATCTCTGTAATGAATGATTGGAAAAGTGTCGATAACCAATTTGATACATCATATGTGTCCATATCATTTCCATCAGGAATTGGGTTGGAAGCTGTTTCCAGTGCTGCAAACGCAGCCAGCAGCAACGCAGTGATGAACAGAAAACGCCACATCTGCAACAACGCAGACTTAAAAACAACAACTAAAACAACATTTTTAAAGCCAGTGAAGGAATTTTCATAGTTGTAAGCTGATTGGTAGGATTGGTACTTGTTTGGCCTTGGCCGTTTTATGAAAATGTGAGGCCCGGGGCAACAAAAAGAAAAGTGAGGCCCCCACCTCCCCTTTTTGTACGGCAATTTTCAATTTTAGCACTAAACCCTTATAATATACCGACATGTACTCGGTACTTATGTTATTTAATAATGTATAATGTTTTATGTAGTATTGATCAACACATTAAATGACTGTACTTTATTGGATGCAAACAATAAATTAAATTATGTTAACAAATGTAAATACCTCTTTAACCATTGAACTGTTAGTTTTCCGTAGACTGACAGTGGTATTACAATGGTGACATATGCTACTGCGGCACATTACTCGAATAGCATCCATCAATCTTAAATTACATTAAATTAGGGTTATAAGGAATCTGGAAAGGAATCCTATCGCCGAGTGAATACACAGTGTCCTGCGAGAATATTTTGCTTGGGTGGCCGATAAGAGAGACACAAGAATGTTTCACCACGTAGATATTTATTTTATATGCATTAGGACTACTGTGTACAGCCTATTGCATTTAGGCTTATCATATGTTGCATCAATTAAATTATACTTTAAAAATTGTACCTACATGTTTAAAATATTCCAAAATTCTACAAAACCAATGAGTTTTTTAATTTTTTTATAAGATTAAGCCACTCTTCACGCCAATTTTTCAATTCTTAATTATAAAGATAAACAAATTTCATACCTTTCTTGTTATATAGGATAGCCACTTTCCTGACCAATTGTAATATAATAATATGCCAAAAACTACTGTACTTTTAAGTTTAGGAAATAAACATTTCCACTTTCCCCATAACCCCAATCTACCGATCCAATATTCTACTATTACGGAAGGATTTTATTCTATTTGTTTAGGAATTTATATAGCAAAGCCAGAAAGATCAAGTTTTGAATTTGATAGGTTATTATAGGTTTTTTGTCCTTAATGATTTTCCATTCTCCCTCCACGCAAATAAGGATTCATTTAATCGATAATCTAGTACTCCCAATCCCAAATACATTAGATTGATAAGGGTTTAATTTTGGAGACTGAAGAAATAATAAGTCATGGTGCCTGGAAACAAACAAAATTAAAAAAAAAAAATCACTATTCTGCTCCCTTCATACCTATTTATCTAAATGTAAATAATTTCATAAAGTAACCTGTCTGTCTTTACTTAATGAAACCGCGGTATGAAGCTTCACATGCCCATCAACTTTGTGCTACGGTTGGCTAGAAATGGTAAATTTAAACAAAAACTATTGCATGCGGATTTCTTTTGACTAAACCATAATGGAGATAAAGAGTTAATAGAAGTTTATAATTCGAAACATTGTTGGAATATTAAATTATATTTAGATAAAAACTACAATGAACGTCCTTTTTTACAATTTTTGAATGGCGTCACAGCTAAGCATTGGGCACAAATCTTTATTCTCTCATAATAGGGACATACTGTAGCTATTAAAAATAAACTTTGTCAATTTGTCCCCCATTGTCACCAAGGAAAATTTCGAGCAATCATTCAAATATGAACGTGTACACAGTGCAAACATTATTGGCATATCTTGGTTTTTGTATTTCCCTTTAACTTCTATTCCTTGTGCGGGCTTGAATATGAGTTGAGCTGCTCAGCCTTTCATTCATTTCCCATTTCATAATATCACTTGTTCGATATGATACCATAAGAGGATCTTTGGTACATATAATTTAAAAAAAAGTGCCTCAGTCACATTCTCAAGCTTCACTAAGTACATATTCTAAGGTATTCCCGTTATATGTGTTCTGGTTTTGGTGTTGTACACAAATCTAAGCTCGTGATTTAAGGTAGAGTGGAAAGGGACGCGAGGAAAGGCCAATGTCTTTGAAATATTCATAGAATTTTTTTTGCCAAAATAAAAAAAGTATTGCTTCTGTAGAACTATATATTCTGGTTTTTCGCACATGACGATACCAACATTTCTTCAATATCTATCATAAACATAGCAGTTGAGTGGATAGAAAAATTTAAAATGAAGAGAAAAAAATAGCAAGTCAATTTAATTTTAAGTAGATATTTTGAATTATTAGGACGTTTAGGTAATATTTTGATAATTTTAGGCCATCAAAATGCGGGCGGTGATTATCAGTGTAATCATAAAAAGTATAATGTTAGCTGTTAATATATCAATATATTAGTCTAAGAAACATGAGAGTTAAAATATTGGCATTATAATCTCATTATAGTGACCGGAAACCAAATATTATAAACTAATATATGGTATCAGTTATTATCAGCATTAGTTGATTGAGTTTCACATTGATAGGTGAGAAACTTACTCGTATTTCAATAGAATCATTAAATTTTGGAGTGGTCAATCAAGAATATATGTCGCATATTTACGATAAATTTGAGCGTTCAACTGTTGTTTGGACAACATGAAAGTATATTATATTTATTTTATATTTTGCTAATATAAAGCAAATTAAGTTTTAAATATAAGCCTTTCTAAAATGTATCTAGAACTTGTTTCAAATTTTAGCATTCATAAAGTCATTTTGTTTATGAGTTATGATAAGTTATAGTTGCTTATAACATGTAATGGTTATATAAATTCTAGTTAATGTATGTTTTTAAATATTCATTGCCCTCATCCTAACAAATAAAATACATATATTTACCAACAAGAATTTCTATGTCATTTAAAAACTATATAAAATTAATGTTAACAGTAATGTTTATACTATTAGTAATGAAACCTTAGCAGTTGGAGAAATGAAGTTTGAGAAAGTTAGAGCCTTCAAGTACCTTGAAACTACAATAAATAAAAACATGTACATGTTAGCTTGGATACAAATTTCAAATAAATGTTTCTATGGGTTGTATAACATTTTCAGAATAAGGATATTGTCTAGAGGAACTAAAATATGAGTATATAAAACAATATTATGAACCGTGATACTATTCGAATCTAAAGTTTGTACATAAATCAAGAAGATGGTAGAAAAATATTTTAGGGTTTAAAAATAAAATCCTCAGTAACATTTTTGAACAAGTGCATAAAAATTAGAAATTATTAATTAGGAAAAATGTTATGATATATGATCATTTTAAAGAAACTGACTCTACAGAAATAATAAACAAAATAATTAAGTGGTGGGGGAAGTATGGAAAAGAAATTTTAAAGGAGGTGTACTTGGGAGAGTCCAAGGTAAGGTCACTGGGGAGACCAAGACTCGGGTGAAATAATTGATGAAAGAGTGACTTAAAAGCACTTGATGTAGAAGAGTCTACCGCTGCCAAGGAAAAGGTGGAAGAGTTTAAAAAACGAGACTAAGAACCGAATATGATTCAGATGTCCAAATTGCTTAAGGTATTATGTTAAAACATTTTAGTACAAATATTGTCCAATGGCTCCATAATATAAGGATATGTATTATGAAGGTTGAAACAAAAATCAAATATTAATTTCAATATATCATTCTTATTTCATCAAAGACACAAATAAATTTTACTTTAATTTTGTATTGGATTTTAAAAACATACCATCACTTGACAAATAATTTAATATGCTTTAATATCCAATATATAAATATACAAGAGTAAATTTATACTTAACTTAGGTTTTTAATACTTGCTACTTACGATATTTTTTTAATATCTCCTGTGCTTTTCAAGTTTAGGCTGAAATATTTTATTTTTTGGTGTAGATTGGATAGGACTCTCAAGTATTTATAGGTGCAAATTTATCTGAATAATTATTTCAAAATTCTTGAAATATAAATTACTTTTAACTTATTATACCCTTCGGAAAGCATTTATTTCTATATCAAGGATGTTAATGTCAAATGGATCGTACTAAATGTACTAATTAGCTAATCACCCATGTATCTATTTTTGGCATTATAATATATTATTTAGTTTTAAATTATATTTAATAACCCCTAGATTGTAATATTTATATTAATGCGACACAAGTAATTATTCATAATGGTTAAAAGTGAAGTTTCTCAAGTATTGTTTAGTACAATTAAAAATAATAATATTTTTAATAACAACACTTATTGTTGATTAAGCGATCTAAAAGTAATGCTAATCTTTTCTAGTTCTCTGGTAATAGCAGACCGGTTTTCAAATTTAGGCTGTGGTTAATATATTTTAACTTGTCTAAATGGTTTCCCAATCTCCCTTCAAACATATTAAAACAAGTTTCGGAAATATTACTCTGTCCGTATTCTTAACCTTTTAGTGTAAATATATGGATATCTCAAGTGTTGTAAGATGAAGAATCTATTAATGCAGTTTTAAAATAGAAGATAAATGCATATAAAATAAATAAATACAAATTCAAATATGATGCTATAAAACTAATATAAATTGCTATTTTCCCCTTTCTCTCTAACTGTTTTCAAAATGCATTTTGATTTTCTTCTTCTTCTTACTAACGGTAATCAGAGACCTTGAAGAGAACGCGCTGATTATGTTCTGTACTGAGTCTTCTCCTTCCAATCCTCCTCCACAATCAGCTCTTTGAGATCTTTGGCCACATCATCATCCCTCCATCTCGTTCTGGGTCGTCCCAGATCTCTTTGAGTCCAAGTATGCCATTCATGACCGCCCTAGGACCCCTTTTAGGTTGCACTGCAGTACATGTCTTGCCCATCTAATTGCATTTGATCTCATTATTTGTATTATATCTGGTGACTCCATCAACTTATAAATTTCTTGTTTCTGTCTCTTTATATATTTATATATATATATAAAATATATATATTTATATATATATTATATATATATATTATATATATATATAATATATCTTAAACTCAATGGAAAATTAAAACATTAAAGTAAAACTTTGACTTTGACTTTGTTTACTATATTTCAAGCTTCAATTCACATTTAAAAATCGACACTCTATCACTCCTACAAAATATTACTATTCTTTGGGACTCTTTCAAATACTAAAATTTTACATTAAATTTTCCTTTCCATTAATTATACGAGTAAAGCATAAAAGATTTTGAGTCCACCTAACAGAATTTTGTGGGCCACTGATGGCTCGTGGTTCTGAATTTGAGAAACATTAGTCGAAACAATCTCAAGTGAACCAGTGCTCACAGCCTACCACATTTATTTTAGCTTGGAATAATACTTCTTGTATAAATATATAAAACAGATTAAATAGCGAAACTTAATGTAGGGTGAACTCCATGCAAGGTCTTCTAGAGGGGGGTGGGTGTGTGGGGTCAGACCCCCTCAAATTTCCCTAAATTATAAATACTAAACTTGGTGATAGCGTTGAGTCAAACTTCACATAAAGCATTGAGGTTTTCTCTTTCCAAAAATTTACCTTTAAAGTATCACTCTAGATAGCTTTTAAAGGTATTTTATTTTCAGAATATTTCCCTAAAAAATATCACTCTAAAGTTTAAATGCTTTCTAGAGGAATGTATAAATTACAATGTTCTTATTTCCTAGAGTTATAATAATAAAACTTAACACCCTGTAGAACTAACAAACTTACGATTTTGAACATACACTTCATTCTTCGGCGCCCGTTACCGCTAACTTTAAGTTAAATTAAAATATTCTCTGGACGCTTTTCAGACGAAAGATAAAAAAGTAAGTTCCACAAAAAAATTATTTTGTTAATTTGTGTATGTTGTTTGTTTCATTGTTGCTGTATTTATTTCAGCCTGAGAGTTGTAGAGAAATAATTAATCCACTATGTTCTGATTACTTAAATATTAAACAAGAATGTTGTGAGTAAACTTAGTATAGTATGGTGTTAGTCCATTTCCTGGTTTTTTTAATATCGGTGCTATTCCATCATATTTCCTGTATAGATGTTTTTAGAAAAAGTAAAAACTCTATAGAGATTTGACTATATATTTAACAAAATATAATATTAAAATCTCTATGACTTATTCCCGCAATCATGTTGCCACTGTTAGTCATGATAGCACAAAAATTTGCAGATAGAGGGTGTCATGTGGACAGCACAATGGGCCCTCTAAACACTAAAATAAGTTTTATAGACCGGATCTTATAATTATTTTTACATCTAACCAACACTTAGGCTAATTTCACACTAAATTAGTCCAAACTAGTCAATTTCGGTCCAGTCAAAACACACCAATCAATAGGTGTCACATCAAATAATTCATTTTCTTGACTAGGATAAATTTTACAATCATTATATTCAGGGATGAGGCAAATAGTGGATCATAATATTATAATGTTGGATGTTCCAGAGTCAGAGAAACAGTGGTACATTATCTTCTAATGTTGGATGTTCCAGAGTCAGAGAAACAGTGGTACA
>CABEEJ010007281.1:20870-32153 GCA_901482245.1 Timema douglasi | reverse complement strand
TCAATTGCTTTCTTCAGCTACCGTCAATTGGGGGCTGGCGCTGACGCGACTCTTCACTTCCAACGACCATTGACCGGCCCCTTAACACAGAACGTTGCCCGAGAAGTTTGATTGTAATGTGACGTCACACATTACCTGATTTTCCCCGTCGTCCCTCTTGGTCACGCCGAGCACTACTTACCCGCTCTCCCCCCGATATGCGTACGTAGTTTATTGACAGCCCATAAACTGGATTTCATGTTACGGGAAGATTGGAGTTCGAATTATGGTCGGATGTATTTAAGGTAGATTTCTGTTTTAAAACCTCCCTACACGAAAATATGGGTATTTTTCCATTAAATTCTACCTTTCTCCTCTACACTACCACTATGGTTTAATAATGTGGATAGTCTTCATTGGCAGGGAAACGCGACGTACATAATTATAATTAAACGAGAACTAGTGAGTCACAATATACTACTAATCATTCATAAGGACCACTCCCACCTAGACGAAACGAATTAAAGAACGCTATTTTGATTCAGTCAAATTTCAGGTTTAATTACCAATTATACAAAACTTCACCTATCGACGCTATTGAATCGAAGAAAGTATTCCCCACGGAAAGTCATTTTCGTTTCGCTTCGATTCGATTAATCTAGGTAGCGAGTCAATTTGAATATGTGAAAACACTATTTTTTCCTGGTTGCCGCACTTCTATTCGGTTTGTCTGGTTGAGAGTGGGCCTATAGACTTCTCATCAACTATAAGCTTAAGAAACTAGATTCCCGCTACAGTTAAAACCAGTGTACATTTTCTTCTTCAACTACTAGCATTACAACCCTGGGTGGGTCTTGGCTGAATATACACAATTTGTTTCCATCTCCCTGTCGTTCATCAAAGTTGGGTCTAAGGGGAGGTTCACTGTTTTAAGTCCACTCTGATGTTGTCCCTCCACCATATACGCGGACGTCCTAGGGCCCCCTTCAGGTGAAATGGGTGTCACCCACGTCCGCGCTCTGCGTGTGGCTATGTCCGCACCCGCGACCCATTTCAGACGGCGTGGGTGAAATTCGCCCCTCGAGCTTTGTTGTTATCCAGTTTATATTGTGCAATTATTGTTGTACAGTAATATACTTATTTTTTATCTGTATTTGACAAACTCTCATAGTCTGGGTTCAATTTCATGAAAATTACACTCCAAGTTTCTGTTGTGCAAGTTCGGGGTTTATAATCTTCCCGAGACTTGTCCCGCGTAACTACCCTCTCTTGGACTAATGATATTAACAGTTCGGGGTCAATAATATCTGCATTCATATTGCAAAACAAAACTGTGAGAAAGCAAAAGAAACAAAAAGAGAGAGAAACACTGAAATTCAACGGGAAAATGGAAGATTTGACCAAGGAGCGATAAGAGGAGCACGGACTTTTTCCGTTTGGTGTGAAGAAGAGACGTATTACAAGACATGCCCTTCTCTTTCTATGTGCGAAAGCAGGGGCGCGGGTGAGCCAAGGGGGCTCGCGTTGTATTTCAACCGCGCGCGGGTGACGTCAGCCTCGCGCTTCACGTGAAAGGTTCAACTTAAGACAGTGTTCAGTCGTGCTCCGTCTGAAAGGAGCTTAATGGTCTTTTCCGGTTGGTGCCTCCTCCTATATTAACTTACCAAGCAACTCTATAGGGAATCTGTGAACATTATCAGCCCATTCTAGACGTTGGGATTTGATTTCTTGGACTAAATCATTATTATTATTGTTATTATTACTATATAGCTGTTTGACCCTGATATTCGTTCTAATGTGATAAAGGTTTGTGTTCGAGTAGTAAGAGAGTCCAAAGGCCCTTCTGTATGTGGATTTGATTAATAATAATAATAATTATTATTATTATTAGCACCGCGTCTTACTACCCGTTCAGGTTATACGCACTTACGCTAATGTGTAATGGTNTACTACCCGTTCAGGTTATACGCACTTACGCTAATGTGTAATGGTAGGGTGATTGTGAGATGAAATGGAGGACCTACAGTTTAACGTGGAATACGAACCACGGTGGAGGCCTGGCATTCCCCACATTCACAAGATGTCTTGTCAGAAGTGAAGGAAGGGTTTGGTAAACAGATTAATAATTCAATGAGCAAATTATTTTTGTTTTATTGTGTGTGTGTGTGTGTGTGTGTGTGTGTGTGTGTGCGCACACACAAACATATATAAATAAATAGCAACTTTGCACTGAATGACACGTTAAAATTTAGACCATTAAAGGGCTGAAGTTAGACACAGCATACATACAAATTCCTAGTATTGAAAATATTTATTTTCAAAAATCTAAGAATATATTTAAATTTTAGCCAAATTTGGTCAGAAAGATTAGCAGTTTTAACTAAAATGAAAAACTTCAGAAATTAAGTGAATGTTATCTTTTAAAATCTCTATGGAGACTTATTTGTTTGGATGATTCGAGGTAATTAATTTTTAGCTATAATTTAACCAAAAGGTCTAACATATTTTTAGAAAATACTTGAAAATTTTTACTTAGAATATGCTTGAATCCTCTAATAGCTTGTAAAACTGACCACCATCTTATCTTTAAGCCTAGTATACACACACACACACACGCACACACACACACACACACACACACGCACACTTTGAAACACCTTTTTGCAAAAGTATGCAAATAATGTTGCTTTGATGTCTGGCGTCTGTTTTTTTTTTTTCGAAAACCCTTTGTGATATGTTTTAAAACTGTTTTCAAACAAGTTTCTCTGTTTCCTTTGCGTTTCTCAAAGAGGAAACAATGTTTCTTGTCATCCATTACAAATGGGCTAAAAGAAGCAAAGTTTTCGTGTCTAGACGTGTTTGCAAACATTGCTGACAGCAAGCAACGTGATGGTTGTCTTATTCGGCTTTTTACTTATTTTTAGCACTATGTCCAACTACCCGTCCGGGTTAAATGCATAGGTACTAGCTACAATACTTGTTAAGGATTAGGAAGGCTTAATTTAGAGGAAGGGTACCCGCATTTGCGTTAGAGTGGAAAACCATTTAATGAAAACTACCCTCAGTACACCCGACCGGGACCAAACCTCGATATCGTCGTCTTTAGCAGACTAGTCTATTGCAAGAGTAGCGCTTTAGACCATGCGGCCACCGGAGCGGTTTATTCTGCTGTTCACTCACAGCACATCAGTTCCTTATTTTTCTGTTTCATTCAAATCTGACATGTCTTTTACAACTGAACAACACCTTAAACTGACATAAATGTTTCATACCAAAACACTGTTGTAGTTTTGCCAAATTAGGATGAGACTTCGAAAATCACGTTAAAAAGAGGATGTTTTAAATGAAATGGGTGAAAGGCTATGTTCGTTTTAGTGAAGTTGAAAAAAAGTTAAAGGCCCTTCGTGTGCAGTTTTGTAGAGAGAAGAGTAATAAATATTTGAAATCTAAAAAAGTATCGGGAAACAATGTTTGATTATTGAAGTCTGGACACGAAACAATACTAGTAGCTTCGTTTCCCATGGTTGCGAGTAACCAGAAACATTTTGGAAACACCAATAAACAGTTTCCACACAAAGTTCACGACTACAAATAGGATGGTACTCACCACCGTCCATTTCAACGGTCGGCCCGATTCCAGGGTTCACCCCTACCGTGGGCCGTGGTCCTGGGTTCACCACCACAACAGGTTGAGTACTGGTTGGGGGTCTCCTGGTGGTCGTCGTGGTAGAAGGATTGGTCACGATGATCACAGGTCGACGAGTGGTTGTCGTCGGTCTAGGAGACTCCGTAACGTAACTGAAACACCGACCATTAGTGGAGGAGTAATTAGGTGAACCTAGACTTCTAACTAGTAGGCAGAGTGTGTGTGTTCTATTGGCAGAACTAGCTGGACTTAAACACTAATAAACATGACATAATATATTGCCAGCATTGATCTCTAGTTTTTTCTGTCTAGCTTGGGGAAACAGGACAAGGAGGGTAATTATTCCCAGTATTACTATATACTCAAATTATCTAATATAAGGCAACAGGTTAAGGGGGAAACATTTAAAGAAACTGATCCTGGAAAATGGAATGTTAATGAGAGAGCGGATGTCTATGAGAAGGCAAGATGTTGACCTGTGGGAGGATGTTCCCAAGGATAACATTTTTAATGGGAAATTGAGATTTACGAGGATGTTTATAATAGGTTGGATATTCATGAATAGGAAGATATTTGTAAGTAGGACGTTCATGAGGAATGGAAGAACTTGTACAATACCAGTACTCACACGTCAGTACGCTTGGGGCAACAGACCCCTGGAACGAACAACCTCTTGAAGCAGATGGACTGCCTGAGGTTTCCGAGGTCGAACAGAAGTTGTGGGCAGGTGCTGAGGTCATCACACAGTCCTTGTCCTCCGGCGGGGGTGGTGCAGGCTCTCCCTCCACCCTCCACATCTCCGGTATCTAGAACCACTTTACCAGAACTCAGGGTCACCAGCGGTGGCAGTGCCTCCCGCACGAGCGGCGCTATCGTGTCAGTAACGTTCCTACCAAGAACGTTCTTGCTGATGGTGTAGAGGGCTCCTGGGAGGTCTTCGTTGGGGCGGGGGGAGGCCTCCGGGGTGTCTACGCGGTCTCCATCGTCCAGCTCTATCCGCCCTCCTCTCGTGAAGTTAACCAAGTACCTCCCCACTGTATTTATCGCCCCAAGTGTCTCCGAGATGGTTGCTATGGTCTCCCCTGTCAGGTGGCGTGCGGAACCATCAACGTCAAAGTTCTGTTCCCTGTACTGGCCTTGTCGCGGAGGTCGAGAGTACAGTCCACTGTGGTCCTGCCAGTAACCCTGTTGGGGATCCCAAGGGATCGTCTGTCGTCGTCTGTCCGGCTGCTGGTAAGTCTGAGGGCGCCAAACGTTCTGTGTGTGTGGTCTCCAGCCTTGTTGGTTGTCATACGTGTAGGCTACACACAGAGAAACACTAGGTTTGTATCCGTGCACCACGTCTTAATACACCCCTCTCCCCCCGGGATATCCACATATTTACACTAATGGGGGCAAGAAGAAGAAAGGTAGACTTTTAGAGAAAATGTAGGCCATATTATTGTACAGGAAGATGTATAAGCCATTTCAGGAAAAAACCCTTTAGTTCATGGACGCTAATCTTTGACTTCCCAGTCACCGGCCAACCAGAATAGACAAGCTTATCACCTTATTCCTCGTGGCCCCTCCTCTCTCCTGCACCCATACTGATACGAATTAGAGAGAAATAGAATGAGTCCTAGCAACTCCACGCTTCCAGTTTCTCAAATTCAACTTGTTTCAGTATGTCACTCCAGACTGAATCTGAGGAGATGAACGTTAGTTGGTTTCTGTTTGTGAGTCAAGACGTATTTGGTGATGATAGAAATAGGAGGGAGTGGAGGGATGGCTTAAGTGGATATCTCATTAAAATAATCACTACGCTCTAAAATTTCTTGATCCGTTATCTAGCAGTTGTTTGGACTAAGTGACAGTTTAAGAGTTATTAAAAAAAAGTGTCTTAAGAAAACCCACCACTAACATATTTGGTCCCTGTGATAAGTGAAGTCGATTTGTTAAAAATAGGTAACAAAACATTTTGGCTAGACGAAGAGATAAGGAATGATTTTAAAATACTCCCATAACAAGGCAAAGGGACCTGGAATTGACAGTATGAAGTATTTTGTGCAGGTCTAATAGCTATAAATCGTTAATTGAAGTGTTATTAATAAGTTATCCTAATTAGGCTTAGGTATTTCGATTCTTAAAATCATCGACACGTGGAGGATATTTGAGTTTCAAGAATTTTAAATTTTTCAAATTAATTTTTCAAAATACGTATTTAAAAACAAAATTTTGAAACCTATTTTTTTAGAGTTATTTTGCTTTTTAGAAACTCATAAATTAATGTGAACAAAATCAGGATTGAGAGACGGCAAATCATTCAACAGTTTCTGAGATTCGCATTCGAATTTGAGAATCGTGATTTTCCAGTAAAATTAAGATTCTAATTGAAAAATAAAGAGAGCAGGTTCGACTCATCTCAACTTAATAGAGTGCATATTTTATCAACTATAATAATAATAATATTAATAATAATATGTTGAGATAACTCAATGGGAGCATAAGTAATTAGAAAAATCTTCATTTTGTATTGTCTTAAGGTGTATGATACTAATCACTAAACAAGCACTACTTATTTACTTATAATCAATATTCAGAGCTAATTTAAAACAACTTCTAAAATCATCAATAATTCATATATAAAATTGGCCTGTTCTAGAATATAATTTTAAATTTATTTTGAACTTTTTGTATCTATCTATATTAATCAAATTAAGAGTTTATTTGTCTGAATGTCATGAGCATTGAGCGATATTTACCTCACACAAAGGTTTGAGATTTTAAAACCAGCAGCCCCTGTGCACAAACATATGTACCTTGAGGCCGTAATTTCAAATTTTTGACTGGGTTATTTTTAAATTTATTACCATCTAGGATGGAAGAACTAAATTGACGAGATTATTTTTTCTGTCTGTCTGTTTGAAGCAAAGAAACGCGTTGTCCGTGGCAGCCATGGGATTCATTGCACGTTTACACCAGGTATTTCTGTTTGTTTAAAACATATTGAATACAACTGATTTGTGCCTTCGCATAAACCAACAGACACATGACTCTATTAATGATATTATATTTTTGTTTAACAAGACTTTACTCACCTTGCCTTTTGTGGCGGACTTTGGCCTCTTCTAAGGTAGGCTGGGACAGAAGCAACATCATACCAAGACAACACAGCGCAACACCTGCAACAATGCACCAGTAATGCATGAACATTAAAACGCGCAATAAGACACAAAGAGGTTGAAACTTAAGGCCCTGTCGTAGGTGAGCGATCCAACGCGAGCGGTGCGGAGGAAGTGAAGAGAAAATATTAAATGCACTGTTGTCAGGGTGGTCCAACGTTTTCCATCGCGAGAGGCCAAATCTGATCACTTTTCACGGCGGGCCGAAGTTATACGGGTATTTAATGATACCATCAACTTAATATATGCCTACAAACAACTCTTAATAGGCAATAATTACTTTGTATACTTCTAATAAATTGTATTTTGGTTTGGTATAAGATTTCAAATTTTAATGCCAAAAATAGGTTTATTAATATCCCAAAATTTTATAATGGAATATGAACGCACACAAACTTTCATAAAACAACTTAACATTATACATATATTTATACATATTTTCATTAATCAAAGAAATATATAAAAAAAATATATCATAAGAATACTTTTATTTGAATCATTGTCTATTTCAAATCTGGTCACCGAGGATTTGCCTTTAATTTTACTCCAGGATACTGTGTGGGGCACATTTTCAGTGAGCGCGACCCACATTAAGTCCGTGGGCTGCCAGTTGGACCGCATTGTCCTATATAAATGCGAAACGATGCGGAGAACAACGCAGCCGAGCTCCAACAGTTGAAGAGATTATATTAATTACATCCATTTCTGTTTCCAGCCTGTGGCCTGGGTCAGTTTTATATTGAAGCCATATATTTTTCCATTGCCGGCTGGCTAGGCCTGTCGTAGCTTCATATGCCTTATAATCTAATTTAAGACTAGGACAGACACAACATCCAGTCCCTGGCCGTTAATTCATCACTGTGAAAGAGTAAACTCATATTTCACTAATTATACCTTTTTCGACCATGCTGGGAATCGAACCCAGGACCTTTAGCTTAGTAGATAAACACGTTACCGACTGAGCTAAGAGATTACATATTATTTTGATATTTTCTCGCGAACCGCGCGCGGCTTACTTCACAGCTATTGCTCCGAGCATTTAGAAAGAGGGGGTGTTTATATTCATAGCGTCTATTCTAAGCATTCACATACAGTGTTTACTATGGGTGTTTTGGTTGGGTCAAATTACATCTAAATTAGTGATTAAAATGTTAGAATGCACTGAATCAATGAAGTATTATTATTGTTATTATTAGCACCGCGTCTTATTACCCGTTTGGATTATACGCACTTACGCTAACGTGTAATGGTAGGGTGATTGTGAGATGAAATGAAGGACCTACAGTTTAACGTGGAATCCGAACCACGGTGGAGGCCTGGCATTCCCCACATTCACAAGATGTCTTGTCAGAGGTGAAGGAAGGGTTTGTTAATCAGATAAATCTGTGCCGGGACCGAGGATTGAACCCCGGACCCCAGGACAGAAGTCCGACAACTTACTCCTAGACCGTCAGGTCACCATCAATGAATTAAAAAGTATATACGTTAGTTGGGATATGAAAAATAAAAACTACCACAACCGATTAATTGTGGATAGTGAGAATGTTGGCGGGACAATTAGATTTAATCTGTTCAAAATTAGGATACATTATTGCAACAGCAAAAAATGTAAATTTAAAACCTTATCAGATTTGTAGATCTAAGCAATGGAAGCATATAAGAGTGTGAGGCTTTCTATTTTCTTTTAACTTTTTAGTGGTTAGGGTGTGTTTTTTAATTACATTTTATATCAATATAACATTTTTAACACAACTAGACCATAGGTATATTAGCGCACAGAGAACACAGATTGTGAACGATACTTGAAAGATATCATTTAGCTCGTGTTAATGAGCTTAAATATCTAAGAACAATTTTAACTGGAAATTACGATATTTGGGTTGAAACTAGGAAAAGAACACAGACAGGAAATGCATGCTATTATTAGGTCAGTAAGTCGTTAACATCTTGCCTTCTATCAAGGAAAATATTTGTATTATTTTAATTTTAATTAGTACCGCGTCTTATTACCCATTTGGGTTATACGCCCTTGCACTAATGTGTAATGGTAAGGTGATTGTGGAGGATTGTGGAAATGGAGGACCTACAGTTTAATGTGGAATCCGAATCCACGGTGGAGGCCTGGCATTCCTCACATTCACAAGATGTCTTGTCAGAGGTGAAGGAAGGGTTTGGCAATCAGATAAATTTGTGCGGGACCGAGGATTGAACCCCGGACCCTCAGCACATAAGTCTGACGCTACCCCTAGACCACCAGGTCACCTATCAAGGAATGCAAAACTCAGAATAAATAAAACAATATTTTACCAGCTTTCTATGGGTGTGAAATATGTCTCTTACCTTACACGACGAAAATAAATTTAGGATGTTCGAAAACAAGGTTCCTAGGCAGATATTTGGTTCAAAAAGGGATTAAAATATAGGGCAGTGGAGGAAGCTACATAATGATGAGTTACATATCATGTACACATCACACGGGATTGCTATTATACTCAAGTCTCGTAGATTACGGTGGGCAGAACAAGCAGCGTGAACGGGAGAATCTAGAATTATGTTCAAAGTATTGACTGGTAAAGCCAATGGGAAGATACAATTAGGAAAACCTAGATGCAGATGGGAGGATAAAATTAGAATTACCTGAAATAGATGTGGTATAATGAGGTGGACTGGATAAAACTAGCTCAAGATATGGATAGGTGGCGTACTTTTGTAAGCGCGGCAATAAATTTTCGAATTCCTAGTTAGTCCAGTAAGCAGGTATTTTTTAGCAGAAAGAAATGTTGGAAAGTTGCATATTGGAAATTTTGTATACCTAGTCCTTAATTACATACTAAATTTGCAACCCTTAAATTGTGCCCCTCGTGGTTTTATACCGAAACATCAGACACAAATCTACATTTAAAAAAATAACTTGATATTGGATGACTGTAAATGAAAATTAGTTACATAGTAACATATGGATCATTTAAAGCTCTACAAAAAAGAATAAAATAGCCGAAGCCTATTATTTATTATTGATCCCGTATCCAGGTGTATTTTTCAATTTTCAGAATCTACAAAAAAGGTTGTATTCCTTTTTTACAAATAACTGATAGTTTTGGAGTAGCAAACACTTTTAGATGAGTAATTGAGTGGCGGTGCATCCTAGCATTCACCCTCGACGTGCGCGCGAGATTTGAATTCTTTGAGATTCGAAGGATATATAGAAAAATATTTTGGAGATAACCTTCAACTGCAATGAATTTGATTCTTTTGTTTTTGGTGGAGAAAGCTGTTTCTCTTTTCTTAATTTTCCTGTAACAGTATTCCTAATTCCTAATGCCTTAGAGTAAATAACAGTGTATTTCATTTATGGCCTTTGGTGTAATGTTTCTTCAACAATTTATAGACCTTTTATTTTGTTTCACAAATCCTACGAGCTTTTAGTAAATGTCTATTTTAATATAAAAGCCTGAGAAAGTTTGTGCGGTGCACCGTACCATTAATTTGTTTATTGTAAGAAAAATGTGTGCGTATTCAAATACCATGTATATTCAACTCATATAGGTGACCTGGCGGTCTAGAGGTAAGGTATCGGACCTCTGTACTGGGTGTCTGGGGTTCAATATTCAGTCCCGGCACAGATTTATCTGATTTCCAAACCCTTCCTTCACCTCTGACAGGACGTCTATTAATAACAGCTTGTGAATGTGTGGAATGCCAGGCTTCCACCGTGGTTCGGATTCCACGTTAAACTGTAGGTCCTCCATTTCATCTCACAATCACCCTACCATTACACACTACATTACATTACCTACACATTGGCGTAAGTGCGTATAACCCGAATGGGCAATAAGACGCGGTGCTAATAATAATAATAATAATTATAATAATAATAATAATAATAATAACATTTATACAAATGGTGAAATTTACCCTAAGATTTCCTCTCGATATAATTGCACGAGTTGAACTGTTTTCCTGTTATTGTAGGCCTAATGTGCTATAAGTTATGACTTATGACAATAGAGTTGTGTGGATGTAATTGATGTGAAGCTTGGTTTATGTTTAACTCACCTAAAAATGATTAAATATATTTACTTTTCTTGTCTTTATCCATAATAATGGGATACAATTTGAGCTTTTATGAAAGAGGGGACTGAATTGTATCCATTCGGAATGGTATCCATTCCGATAGTTTTGTAAAAAACTGCTTTTGTGAAAAATCGGAATTGTATCCACTGGAATTATATCCACTAAAACTGGAATTGTATCCACTCGGAATGGTATCCATTCCGATAGTTTTGTAAAAAACTACTTTTGTGAAAAATCGGAATTGTATCCACTGGAATTATACCCACTAAAACTGGAATTGTATCCACTCGGAATGGTATCCATTCCAATAGTTTTGTAAAAAACTGCTTTTGTTAAAAATCGTAATTGTATCCACTGGAATTATATCCACAAAAACTGGAATTGTATCCACTCGGAATGGTATCCATTCCGATAGTTTTGTAA
>CABEEJ010007281.1:0-18099 GCA_901482245.1 Timema douglasi | reverse complement strand
ATTTTTCACAAAAGCAGTTTTTTACAAAACTATCGGAATGGATACCATTCCGAGTGGATACAATTCCAGTTTTAGTGGATATAATTCCAGTGGATACAATTCCAATTTTTCACAAAAGCAGTTTTTACAAAACTATCGGAATGGATACCATTCCAAGTGGATACAATTCCAGTTTTAGTGGATATAATTCCAGTGGATATAATTCCAGTGGATACAATTTCGATTTTTCACAAAAGCAGTTTTTTACAAAACTATCGGAATGGATACAATTCCGCTCCCCCTTATGAAAGATGGCTGTTAGTTTAATCATATTTTATTGCATGTACGAGCAAACGTTTGCTCCTTTAGCAATGTTGTCACCCGCACCTTTGGGCCCACAGAGAAAGGTGTCGGCTTTGTTCTGGTTTGCTGGTGATATGAGAGTTCGGGGTTCAAATCCCTGCCAAGTGTACAGAGAGGTTTATTTGCATTTAAAGTGTTTCAGTCTCGCCTCCACCCCCTTTTGTGGGAACACTTTCCCTGAGATCTACCTTCCTTCTCTACCCCGTTAGCGTTGTTAAAATGAGGATAACCCTCCCAGGCAGTAGTAATATGTGGTGCAAAAAAAGTATATAGAAATGTTGTTTCCTACATATTAAGGGTAGCAAGCTAAAATAAATTTTTCTATATTGATATAAATCTCATTTACTCTATACGTACAGTTTAGAGGATATTAGTCTACCATCTTTTATAGTCCTAAATATTTCCACACTGATGTTAATTTAAGTTTTATTTTGTATTTGATGTCGCGTAGATACTTTTAATCGTGTATATTATTATTTATTTGAATTAATTGTTTTCTTACTCCTTGTCTTTTATATATACATGCAATACGTATTTAGTTATATTAATAAGATAGGAGGGAGCAAGGCAGAATTTGAGGAACTGTAACCGTAAAATATGCATGGAGGGGGGTGGGGTGGGGGACCCACCTCATAAAACCCAGCCTGGAATCAATACATGATCTAAATTAACATTAATTATTATAATAATAAACAATAGCATGATTAATTGTAATTATAAAGGGGCTGGTGTGGGACGCAAACTTATATTTTATATATTTTTATTGTCTTGAATCTACTTATGCTTACTTTGTTAAATAAATATAATATGTGATAAGTATAAATCCATGCGCTGGATTGCTACACAAAATTAGATTAAACTTTTAGTTTTTTACTAACACCAAGTATTTTTATATTTTTAAAAACTTTATCTTGGTAATATTAACTATTTTCAAAACAAGGACCACGTGAATGCATCTCATATATTTCGTAACTGTTGCTTCTCTGATTCTTTCGTGGTAGTCACCATAGTATTTAATTTCGAGTTTATTCAGTGAGTTAAGTACTAAAAATGGCCCGTGTGTACGGGGATTATTAATCTTTCGGTCGTGAACTAAGTTTGTCCGTCCTGCGTTGTGTCGGGTGTCGTAATGGCTCTATTGTAACTTGTCAGTCGTCACGAGCCGGAACTAGAAGCGCTGCTGTCGCTTTCACCAGAGTGTGCTCAGAATTTCGTCTGAAGACCAGACTGCTGAAATTATTGCAATGCGGACTCGCTGGCCGGAAACGTTAAACAAGACACTTGGTTTTTTTAAGCAGCATCTTATGCAGCTATATTAAGCCTTAGTTGTTTTTTAACGTTTGAAACTTTAGCTCAACTGGTGCCATGTTTATCAACTGAGATAAGAGTCCTGATTTCTATTTACAGCATAGCCGAATAAATAATCATTGATGAAATTGTGACTTATCCCTTCACAGTGATGAATTAATAGCCTAGGGACCCACTTCAGTGGCCGAGTATCCTAAGCCGTCACTCTCATGTTAGTTTGGCCTGCTGATGACAGGGAGATAGGGGTTCGAATCTCAGTCGAGTGTACTGAGGAAGGTTTTTTCTAAGTGGTTTCCGTCTCTACTTCCACACAAACGTGGGTGGAGTACGTCTAAAATAGTTCCTTCCCCATCCCTACCCCATTAGAGTAATTATAATATATGTGTATAACATTAAGAGGTATTAAGACATGGTGATTAAAAAAAGTTGCCTAAAGACTGAATGTTATGTTTGTTCTAAAATTAAGTTAGTTTGTAAGCCGTGTGATGATATAATCAATAACTTCAAAAAGTGCACGTTAAATAACCTATTGAAGCTAGCATTTGAAATACAAGTTGTATTATGTTCTTAGGCCTAAATGCACCTGGGATGAATCCTGGTTAGCGAAATACTTGGAGCAGTATCTATTAAATTATGTAAATCAAAATCGCTACAATCAAGTATTTAAAACGATAAATAAAATTTAGCACAGTTTGTAAAAGCTCTAAGTGTTTTTTTTGTTATTCAAAATTATATACACACTAAAATTAAACCATTACTTTTTGTGTGCGTTTATGCAATATCAAAATAAAAGTATAAAATCAAATATATTTATATATATAGTCTCATATACAGTTTTTGTTGTATATAATAGTTCACATTTAATTGAATAATTAAATATTTTTGATATGTAACAAAAATGTACAATTTTAAAAAGTGCAGCCCTAATGTCTCATTTCAAACTTTGAAAATATAAAGACATACAAAGTTAAACATTTTCTTCCTTTCTTGTTTAAATGGTCTGCAATTAGAGTGCGTGGCAACAGTGCTGGAGACCCTATGGTTGTATATTGTGAGAGGAACATCTCACTACCTGTACAGGATGATAATAATACTAATGACGTGTATGTGATACTTCGAGCAGTAGCTCAGTTTATGGCAGATTAGCCAATACTAATGTACCGTTTGCCAGGGGACGCCCGAACCTACTGTGCAATCGTACATCCTTCGCGTGGAGGCTTTTTCCATGTCCCGATGAGGTGAGAGGTTTATTGTAGTGAATATGACGGGGCGAAGCCAATGAAGTTCTTGAACCTAACTTAGCCTAACTAACCAAACACTGGTGATAAAGGGAATTATTTCCCTTTCTAGAATAATCCCCCGGAACCAGCCGGAAATTGAACCCAGGCCTTTTAAGTCAGCAGCCAGTGGTTCTGACCACTATGTCAAGAGGCCAGTTCCTATCCAGGATATGTGTATTTAATTTCACCTATGGGAAGGCATAATTTAGATAAAGTGTACCTGGCGTTTGCTTGACGGGAGAATGGGAAACTACTTAGGAAAATACACCTTTATTATATTCGGCTGGGATTCGAACCACGACTTACTTCCCCGTCAATGACAAACCGAACTAAACCAGTTTACTTTTAGTTCACGTGCCCACCGATGCAATTTTTATGACTTTTCTTGTTATATTTAATAATTTTCTACTATCAAAAGAACAGTAACTACTATAAATTTCTCATGAAAGGTGCAGCAAATGAAACACTCCGTTCCTGTATGTAAGGCGAGAACAATGAGACGCTAATTATGAGCGACGAATTAGAAAATGGTTGAGCTTAAAAGCAAGTTTAAGGCACGATAAATAAATGGATAAAAAAAAAGGTTAGCTATTCTTGTTTAGAGCATGTGAAATAGAACACGTAAAACTTGCGATAAAATTGACGAGTCTGTTCTCTGCTGTTTTTTTTAACTCTTTTCAGATGGCACGCGGATTAAATGTAAAGCTTGTTTGGATTGACGGTGACGAGTAGGCTGGGGTTCAAATTCTGGCTGGGCGTACTGAGGGGAGGAAAAAGAGTAGTCTGTCAACTTAATTTAGTCTTTGATAGTAAGGTTATATCTTCATTTTTATTCCCTTCTCCTTATTTTACATACTTTTATTCTATGACGATGACATGTTTAGATGATTTTTCGCCATCTTCAACTCTTATTTGTATTAAAGATGATTGTTTTTCCTTCATACTATTGGAAAGTTAGTAAAATTTTACGGTATTATATGGAATAATTTTTTGTGAGAGGATCATCATACTAAACATTATTCCATATAAAACCGTAAAATTTCACTAACTTTACAATAGTATGAAGGAAAAACAATCATCTTTAATACAAATAAGACTTGAAGGTGGTGAAAAATCACCAAAACATGTCGTCGTCATAGAAGAAAAGTATATAAAATAAGGAGAAGTGAATAAAAATGAAGATATAACCTTACTATAAATTACTATTACTCCTTACCAAATAAACATGAACACTATTTTTAAAATAAATTAATTTAGTCTGTAACGTGTCTGTGTATAAAGCTAACGGTTCCATGTTTCTAGTCTTGCTCCGTCCTTTCATAGATGTCTTGCCTGTCAGAGGATTGAGTGTGGATTGTGTTTTTTTCCTTGGTTTTAAGAATAAAAGAGCATGTATTACTCTGTGTATGTAAAACCAAAAGTTTATGAGATATTGGCAAATATATGTTTTACATTGAAATATGGGAAAATGATTGTTGTGCTCTTTGGTGAACAGATGTTTCTTTTTTCTCAAGTGTATATTTTTTCATATATTCCCTTTGGTGGTGTTTCTGCAAATGTAACCACAGTAACTGTCGGTTTTTTTGATACTGCTCCACTTGTTGATGAGATAGAGTAATGGTGTATATTAGTGGTTTCCACCTTAAAAGAGTCCAAGGGCCACAGTTTGAATCCACGAGTCCAGTGTTGGGCCACAGTTTGAATCCACGAGTCCAGTGTTGGGCCACATCATAATCGCCTGATTTTTGTTGCAAAAATGAGAACAGGTATTTAATTGGTAAAAAGTGATAAACTAAACATGTTTTATTACATACAAAACTAATTTTCTTACTTAAATAAATTATCATTGATACGTCAATATAATACAACAGATGTAAGGAAGAAATTAAAAATGAACATCAGTTGAAGCTTTCATGGATTTTTCCCACGCAAGTCAAAACTTTCCGTTAATCGGATGAAAACATCAATAATTCTACTACAGTAATCATATATTTTTGTTTAAAAAATGCGAAAAAGTTTCAAATATGTGTTTAGCTTTTAATTTTCACAAACACAAGCCATTTTTTGAAATGCATTTATATTTTTGTTGGTTGTTATAACCATTCCCAAAACAAGGATAAAAACAATGATCGTGTAAATTCGCGTCGTATATTTCATCATAGCTGCCTTAATTATTATTATTATTATTATTATTAGCACCGCGTCTTATTACCCGTTCGGGTTATACGCACTTACGCTAATGTGTAATGGTAGGGTGATTGTGAGATGAAATGAAGGACCTACAGTTTAACGTGGAATCCAAACCACGGTGGAGGCCTGGCATTCCCCACATTCACAAGATGTCTTGTCAGAGGTGAAGGAAGGGTTTGGTAATCAGATAAATCTTTGCCGGGACCGAAGATTGAGCCCCGGCCGCCAGCACAGAAGTCTGACACCTTACCTCTATACCGCCAGGTCACCTCTGCCTTAATTATCTCATTCTAAGTTTCCCTATTAAAATGAGTACGAAAACATCATCCATATGTATGGGGCATTAAATTTCAATAAATTGACTTTACAATTTTTGGAATTTACAAATTGTCACCTTGGCTAAGTGGTTAGAATTATCAATAACATGTCGTGGGGACATGGATTCGAACATAAGGGTCAATGACGAAAATATTTAATATTTATAAACGAGTTCATCCTGTCATCCAACTAGTAGGCCTAAATAAATTATACCCGTGGGAGCGCAGACAAAGGTTTCAGTCCCGTCTGGCTTAATTTGACGATGATGGGGAATACAAGGTTCAAATCCCGATGAGGTATACTGAGATTAGATTTTTCCTAGATAGAATCCCACTGTCCCCCCATGAATATGCGGGTACATTTTCTTCAGAACTCTACCTTCCTTCTCCTCACCCCACTAGGGAAAATACGTGGTTAGGGCGGCCGGGGAGTGAGATGTGGTTCATGGGAAAGATGATTAAGGTTCACCACTAATAACATACAGAGGGTATTACGGCATTGAAGTTGACGCGATGTAACGTCACACCACTACATAACGTGTAAGGTCGTCCCCTAGAGGCGGACCCTCCGTCCCAAGGAGGGCATCTCTCACTCTCGCTCAAATGAATCACGCAGCATCCGTCCCATTGGAGCAGGCCGGGGAGAAAGTGATGGAGGTAATCCCCCGCGCTGTTAGTCACGAGCGATATAGGTCGGGGTTCTATACCTGCCCCCATACCCGTCCGGTATATCCACGTATTCATAATTGTTTGTGGATACTTAGAATATATATTTGAGAGGAAATGTGTCCTCATTGGCTGTGGGGAGAGCGTGGGGAAAATATGTAAGCTATATCCCATCAGTAAACGCGGCCAGAATTCAAATCCCAACTTCCCAGTCATTGGCAAACCAAACTATATGAGCCTGACGCCTTTGTTTGCGTACCCACTGATAGAAGATATCATCTGCTGAAACGCACTCTTTAGTTCAAAAATACAAATTAAATGCATTTTTGGTAGTTCTTACATTTACGATTTGGTGCATACCAGTTACTTCTCTTATCCTCATCTCTGGGCACGAGGACTAGACGTTAGTATCATCGGGTTTTTATGCTGGTTGCGGTATGCTGGTTGTGGTATGCTGGGGCTCGATGATATTGAGAAGGATTTTTTTTTAAAATTGGTTTCCCCCTTTTCCTCCATGTAAATGCCAGGTACACTTCCTCTAGGTTTATCTGTTTCATTCATAACCCACTAAGGTAAATTAAATGCGTATAGCCCGGATGAGGAGGGATACGTGTTTTTTATAATCTATCTCATTTTGTCAAGTGGTAAGAGTTGTGTTACCGGATTGACAGTCGACCCGTTCTTTCCCCGCTTGTGTGAACCAAGCCTCTGATTTTTATTTGGTATCCAGGTCAAATCCTTTTAAAGAGAGACGTGATCTTTCTCAGAATCGAACGAGGAAGACACACAGATTTATTTGCGAAAGAAAATAAATGTTGCTTAAAAAACTATTCATTATAAGGTAAAATATTTCGACACAAGAGTCCGCTAAACTGCGCTTTTCTACAGTTTGTTAACAGCGGGAATTCCACTGCGGGTTTTTCATTCTTGCAACACTCGGGATGGTGCAAATTAGTGTTTGAAGTTTTCTTTGAATTACTCTCACTTTGATGTCAATATCTAAGGTGAGTTCAGAAATATACTCTTGAGAGGTAGACTATTTTCTCTTGATTATTAACATTTAGATTTTACGTAAGGAACAAAAAAAAGATAAAAATTTGTACTCAAATGCCTCATACACACGGTCGATATTTTCGTTCTTAATTTGGTAAAGAAACTTTTATTCAAATAATGAATATCACTAAATAACCAGCTGGATACTACTACTAAAAATATAATTCAAATTAAGACTAATGTTATTTTTTCTATCCTAGTTTTGAGAAAAGTTTAGGTTACTGACCAACATTTAATTATCTTTAGAAACTTATTTGTTTGTGTACATATAAATTAAAGTGTCCATGTATGTTTAAAATATACTGGCATATTTTTCAGTTTTTAAATAATTATAGTTGACCTCGGTGGTATTGGGGTAAAGTGATTGCCTCAGGACCCGATGACCATTGGTTCAAACCCATACGGAGTTTCTTGAACAATAAATATCCGTAGCACATCTTCGTTTGGAGGGTAAGTAAAGCCATTGGTCCTATGTCGATTGTGGCATGTAACATGTAAAATAACCCTGGAAGGTAGGTGAAAATACCTTCCCCAGAAAAATTGGTAGGCTTTCTAGGTTATAGAAATTTTCGTGTGCTGTTATAATCAATCGGATCATAAAGTGCACGTTAAATACCCCAAACTATATATATAACTATATATATGACCTATTTAAAATATATCTATATAATTGAAACCACTTCTATCAAACTTTTTTTTTCCAATACAAATATATTTCGTTTTACCCTTTTATTTAATCAATGTAATCCCTGCTGAGAGGCAATTAGTATCTCTTATGCGAAGGCGTCTGTACTTAAAACTCAGTGAAAGCTTGACCCACACTACTAGCAAACTATGCACAAGTTCCCATGATAGCTCCTTGTTTTGCCATTTTAGTCACCATGAGTGTTGGTTGTTCACACGGTAATATTTTACTTGTACTGAAATATGCACTAAAACATCGCCTATGAGTATGGGGAAGCATAACAAGATGGGCTACCCTAAGAGAAAATGGTTGAGGAAAACGGTCACACAAGCAGGGTACCATGGATCGACCTCATATGTTGCCTGAATTATATCAATACTTTTTGTAGCCCTATATACTGGTCTCATTCTGTTGCTGCCTTGGTTTAAGAGCCCACCTAATGACCGATTAAAGCTATGGCTACACGGAGCCGGCCCGTACCGCATTTTCTAGCCCAAGAGCCGAATGGAATGTTGTATATAATATTGTTTATCTTGTACGTCATAATGATGAAAACAATGACTACAGCGTCACACGTGCAGTTACTGGGAAAGAAATGCCTAGTTTTACAAGTGCTGACACAGTGACTGCCAATCACTATGAATAATCACTGGTATAAGTCACTGCTCTTTTAAAATCAAGGCAAATGTGATCACCGATATCGTAAAATCACTGTTTCGCCCATCCCTGCGGTGCTTAGGGGTTAGCATGAAAACAAAGTTCGGAAGCTCCCGAACATTTATTTCCGGTGGTAAGTGTCTACACGGTCCGCACAGCACCGCACCGCAAAAGTGCGAAGCAATGATTTCTCGACGATTCGTCCTTGCCAGTGCGTTGCGGACTAGTGTAGCCGGTCCTTAACCGTGATTTTAGGTACTCGACATAGAAATTGTATCGAAGTGCGATTTTTCTGGCTTTCTGGCTGGCTCTAAAAACAGCATCATGATGCCAGTTTAACACATTATTTAAAATGCTGAAAACTCGCCCAAACTATTTCAATGATTACTTCAAGATGTCAAGAACTTCTTTTGACAATATACTTTTACTAGATAATACTTTAATAAGATTGATAAAACATTTCTCAGAGCCGTATCAGCATATTCAGGCCGGTGGGCACGAGCTCTAAACGTCCAGCTTACTTAGTACCGCAACGTAAATTCGGGTAAATTTACTATAAATTAATTAATATATATCTGTGTAAATCCTAACTGGTGGAGAGAAGCGGTGGAAAATATTGTCATCAGAGGTGTACAACTACTTAAACGCTTGAAAATTATAGCTAACATGTTCTGATTACCACTAAATTAGTGAATAAAATTCATTATAACCATTCTCAAGAAACTGTCAAAGTTTATAGATATTTAAAATTTCTTAATTTGTGCTTTTGTGTGTATCAGTAGATGTGTAGAAGTTTGCTGAACAAAATGGTCAACGTATAACATATTTTCAATCTTTAACACACACAAATCAGATCGATTCGCAATGTTGGGTGACAAAGGGTTCCGCTATGGCGTTGCTTATTGGATACGTTCTAACTTATCCCTACACCTTCTAGAGTAGTGATAATATTTAGTAAAAGTGACAGCTGAAAATCACATGACTAGACGTATGAACATGTTAAAGTAGGTCTAGTCACTTTTTTATGTCAGATGTCCATTCATAATATATAATTTTAGCACCGCGTATTACTACCCATCTGAGTTTCCGCACACCTAATAATTACGCTAGTGTATTAGGGATGAGGAAGGTTGAATTTAAAGGAAGTGTACCAGCACTTGCATGAAAGTAGAGTGAAAACAAGTTAGGAAAATAAAACACTCTGTCTACTCTACTGGGATTCAAATCGTAATCTCCACGTCATAGACAATCTAGTCTATTTAGATAGTGACGCCTTAGGCTATGCGGCCACCTAAATGTGTCATTCATTAGAAAATTGGGGTATAAATATGCGAAAAATCTCCATCTGGACTATCTACGTATTTATACCACAATTTTCTTTCACGTGTTCAGTCGGGAATAATTACTACTACTACTTGGCACCGCGTCTTACTACCCGTTCGGGCTATACGCTTTAAGTACTAATTACGCTAATAGATTAGGAATGGGAAAGGTTTAATTAGAGGAAGTGAACCCGCATTTGTGTGGAGGGAGAGTGGAAAACCATTTAGGAAATAACACCCCCAGTTCACCCGACCGAGATTCGAACCTCGATCTCCCCGTCCTCAGCAGTCAAGCTAAACACGACTCGCGCGTTAGCCAACTACGCCACCGAGGTGGGTGTCGGGAATAATTGATGTAGCATTTAAAGGAAATGTACACTCCATTTACCTTGAATGGTAGCAGTATTACCAGGTCTGAGAGTACGGCCCTATCTTATGAGCTAAACCATAGTGGAACCCATTCTGATAAGTTTGCTACTGTTCAGGGGGAAGGGAGTGTACAGTCACATACAGCATGTGGGGGGAGAGTGGAACAACCCATTTAGGAAAAAGCACCGCTGTACACCCAATCGTGACACGAACCCCCGACAAACCAAACAAAACGAGAGTGAAGTCTCCTTACGGGTTCTCGCCGCTGTCAGCCGGGCTCGAACCAATCACTCCTCCTCTTACCCTTGCTAACAAGTAGTATATGGCCCGCACTCCTCCGCAGAGCCAAGTCTTGTTGTTATTTGAACGTCTAACCTTACTTTCATTGGAGGAGAAAACTGCTTACCGAGTGAGCGGTTCCGTTTACTTTCTCCATGGAGCCTCACAACCAAACACCGTCAACCTTGGCTACGTACGTGATCACATGTTGTCACGGGCGCGTTTAGTTCGTCTTTTATTTGACGGCTAGAAATTATTACTGTATCTATTGTCTTGTGCTCTTAGGCCAGTTCGCAATGTTATTCGTGGGTAGCCTACTAGTACTAAAGCGTGTGGGAATATTTATTTTCAGGGAGGCTTACCGAGTGTCTGATTCAGTATTCACTCTTATATGCAAATACACTTTCAAATAGATGCATGGCGGGTTTTATACGGAGACCTTAATGATATACGTGGTGGCTACTGGCAGGGAGAGCCTGGAAAAATTAGAGTATTTTTTTATAACAGGTAGTTTAATCAAAAAGTAAGAAGAAGAAAATAATTCTTGGCTAGGAACAATAATAAATTTTGCACTTAAACACTTAAACAAAACCGATAGATTATGTGTCTCACATTTTAACAAAGTGCATGGCCAAGATACGGTGTTCTGACATGTAATGGTTGTACAGTGTTTGTGTTCTTAGTCGATAAACCAAAGGTTGGTTGGATGTGATTTCTATCCATCTGGCGCTGGGCATGCACCCACTCCTTCGGCTGGTTAGTGCTGCCTCCACTATCTGGTAGAAATCACATGCACTGAAGAGTTCAGAAAGTGTGGTGGTTCCCCGTTGCCTTCATCACTGAATTTTTAAAAGCGAGCGAGAAAGGGCCTTCCAATTTTACCAGAAAAGGTATTGTCACACACCTTCCAAGGTCCCTCTATATCTCACCATTGAGATGGGACCGACAGCTTTACTTTCTCTTCAAAGGAAGTTGTGCTACGGATTTTCATCTCGTAGGAAAAATCCATCGACCTCAGCTGGGTTTGAACCCACAAATATCGGGTCGTGAGGAGAGCACTTTACCCTAAGACAACTGACGTCGACGATTTTACAATATAATACTCAAAACCTTTCACATTGAAAAAATAAAGTTTTAATTTTTGGTATCTACTAGTTTAGATGTTAGATATATCCTCAATGTAATAAAGAGAAGACTAAAGAAAAACTAAAAGTGGTTGAGTTAGAAAAAATGGAAAATATTATTTGGAAAACACGGAAAAGTCAGAGATTTGTATAATCGAAGCTTCTAGTCCCCTTGAATAGGTAAGAAAGGTCTTATCATCAGGCTATCAGTATTTAATCATGCACATTAGAAAGGTATGGTATGAAGATAATATAGTTTTGAACAGATATAATCTGATACCTTAGCTCAGTCTTTAACACGTCTACCTACCGAACTAAAGGTCCTAGACTTTATTACCCACATGTCCGAAAAAAATATTATTGGGGAAATTGGGCTTCTCCTTTAATTGTAATGAATTAATGGCTGGGAGAACGAGTGCTATCTCTGTTCTAATCGAGTAACTGGTCTTGAAATATTGTTTATACATTCAACACATCTTCACTGACCTATAGTTTAGTTCTAGTTAATGTATTTTAGGTTTTTATTAACATTGTTTTCTGTCTTGTGGAGAAGGGGACAAGGCGGAAAAAATGCCCCATTATCCCAAACCTAGGTGTGCTAATGGTCCATCCGTGACTTACTGATATCTTTATCTATGGTTTTTAAAATGGTACTACCCACTTCAGTGGCCGGATGGTCTAAGGCGTCACTCTCGTGTTAGACTAGCTGAGGAGAGGGAGAGAGGGGTTCTAATCACGGTAGGGTCTACTGGAAGTGATTTTCCTAGATGATTGTCCACTCTTTATCCACGCAAATGCTAGTAGATTTTCTCTAAAATATTTCTTTTCCCAACCCTACACCATTAGAGTAAATTATCATATATGCGTACAAAATGAACAGGTAATAAGATGCGGTGGTAAAAAAAACACTATTTTATATAGCTTCTAACGCCTTCTCACAATATTTTGTAACTTTTCGACACTTGTAAACAATACTCACATTTTGTTTTGTAGACACCTAATTTCATATAAGCCCCTTCAAGGTAGGGTAGAGTATATATTTTGTTATTATAAATACACTAAACCTTTGGTGTATGGCATGTCTCTACAAATTGAAGGATTTGCGCTATTGTTTTACATGGAAACTCTAACGACAGAGTAAGACAGTAATAGGATTTTCTCTCATTAGTTTATTTATGTTGGTTTCTTGCGCCGTGGCTTACTACCCGTCGGGGCTATTAACATTTTATAACACTAATGGAATAGGGATGATGCAGGTACAATTTAGGTGGAACGTAACCGCATTCGTGTGGAGGGAGAGTTGGGAATTAGTTTAGGACAACTTCCCCCTAAATACATCTGGCCAGGAATCGAACATAGACCTTTCTCTGTCCCATGAAAAACAAACTAAATTATTTTAACGATTGGTTCACTCATCTACTGTTACAAGTGACTTATTTTCATTAGTTATAATTTATAAACTACAGTAGCCCCATGGCTTCTTTGGTGCTGACTGACAGCTCACAACTCACAGCTGATGGCTTTGAAAAGTTACCAGACCAAGTTATGTATCCCTACGCCAAACCATATGATCTGCAAAAACATGTGTTTAGCAACTGTCAGAAGTCAGCTGTGAGCTGTCAGTCAGCAGCAAAGAAGTCATGGGGCTACTGTACCTAATATAAGGGGGACGTTAACAAAATAAAGGAATGGTTGGGCTAGCCATGGAAATTCTAGTTGACATCTTATTTTGACTGTCCTGTCATTTAATTATTTGTACTAGTGATTTCAACCTTTTGTTTTTATAGTGTGGTTGGTGACCTGGCGGTCTAGGGGTAAGGTGTCAGACTTCTATGCTGGCGGCCGGGGTACAATCCTCGGTCCCGGCACAGATTAATCTGATTACCAAACCCTTCCTTCACCTCTGACAAGACATGTGGGGAATGCCAGGCCTCCACCGGGGTTCAGATTCCACGTTAAACTGTAGGTCCTCCATTTCATCTCATCAATCACCCTACCATTACACATTAGCGTAAGTGCGTATAACCCGAACGGGTAGTAAGACGCGGTGCTAATAATAATAATTTTATAATGTGATATATTTACCAACATCAACTGAAAGTCTATGTCTTTTATGGATAAATATAATCACTATTTGACATAATTAATGTCATCATCTTGTAAGTAAAACTATGTGATAATTTAATATTCAAAGCTTAGTGGCATTTTTATACAAAAATCAATGTTCTAAAGAAAGTCTTATAATTACTAGGCACTGATTTAATCATGATTTTAAAGATAAGTGCCACAACACAATATATTTGTATATTGAAGCATTTTAATTAAAGTAGCATGGTAGGGGTGAGGGAGGTAACTTTTGAGGAAATGCAAGCGCATTTTAATTTGAGAAGAGTTGAAAAAAAAAAAAATCAATACAACCTTCTAAGTTTCTAACCCCAACCTTCCCATCACGAACAAACCAGTCTAAATGAACTTGACGTTTATTTCGTGGTGCCCGGCTTAAATAATTATAATGAACATTGTTAACAGTAAAATGAAGACTCACCCGGAGGGTGTGTGTGGCTGCGCATGGTCCCACCAGTCCGTGGCTCTGTTTGTTAGTTTGTCAGTTAGCCCGTGGCGTGCCCGCACTTCTAAACACGGTACTGTCACAGCGCGCACTGGTGACTGCTGACCCACTTCTAGTCCTCGGAAACTCTGGGGACCGAAGAAAGTGAAATGGATGTGTTGTGGCTCTCGATGAATCTCCCAGTTCACTCTCTCTTTCCCTCCTCGCTCTGGGAGAGGTTGGAGGGAGAAGGGGTGGGAAGAATCCACACACGAAACACCGATAAGCGGGGACGCTATTTTTGTTTATTCTCTATGTGCTTAGGGAGTTTAGAGTTTTCCAGATATCAAAGAGGGAATTTTCTAACATCCAAGGGATTTGGTAAGTAATTTGTGATTTTTGGAGGATGGGGGGGTGTTTTCTTAGTGGATCTCGTTCAATTTTTGTGTCTTAAAATGGATTAGGAAGGAAATTTGTATTTTACAATTGATTTCGGAGGGAGTTTTGAGTTTTTCAAGTGGTTTTGAGGAAGGGGGAGCTGTTGTGTTTATTAAGTAGACTAGCAGATGGTTAAGAATTAATGGAGTTTGGGAATTTCTAAATGTTTACGAGGTTTTGTTTTTCCTAACGTTTATGGAGTTTTGCATTTTATAGATATTCAAGGAGTTTGGTGCTTTCTAAGTGTTTGAGAAGTTTGGTGCTTTATAAGTGCTTAAGGAGATAAAAACCGTCAGGTGTGGGGGCCCTGGCTATGTCCCAATCACTGACTGATTAGTTTAGAGTTTGTCTTGTTAGCTATGTTTGCAGCCATTAGGTTAGTTTTGACTTAACAGTGCTATTAACTATCTATCTTAAACAGGGTGTACATTTAATATACTAGACCAGAATGAGCTCGGAGAAAGGAAAGAGTCCTCACGACGCGACGTTAAATGTAACTTCCTTTTCCCCTGTTAGGGGTCGAATCTATGTATCCTGGTTCAAGGTAAAAGTGGTATCCACTGACTCGACGAATACCGGCTGGTGTTAAACTGGTAGCTACCTGCATAGGTGGGTAACGTGGAGTAAACTTCAATCTCAGCTGGTTTGGTTTTATAAGGGATGGATAGGTCGGGTTTCGAATCTCGGACGTAGAAACTGAAGCGGAGTTTTCTCATCTGGTTTCCCACTATTTTCTTCCTCGTAAATGCAGGCACTTGCCCGCACGAGTAGAAAGATGCGATGCAAAAATAAAAGTATTAATCAAGTATAGTTACATAGTACTTGGTATGAACGGCCCCACCTGTGGTCGAGAGCTTTGAGATATAGATATTGACCAGAAACTCTTTTGAAAAACCTATATCGAGGCCCAGCTAGGAGGGATTTTTATTTTCAAGTCCTAAGAAAAGGTGAGGCACTATTAATTCAGAGTTCACTATACATGTTGTCCACAAGCGCTTAATATACTGGGCTAACACTATCACTGACTTGTAGACCTCTTTATAAGGCGTGGTCACGTTATTTAAGAATCCAGGCTTTCAATAGAGTGGATTTCCGGTGACGAGGAAGGCTAAGGTTGGAATCTCAGCTAGGTACACTGGGACAATTTGCAACTGCGATTTATCACTGTGCATTTGTCACCTTACTTCCTTTCAAACATTTCTTATCTCTACTCCTTAGATAGAGCCATTAACAGTTATGGGAATTATTCCCTCATACATCCAGATTTTCGCACCTAATTAAACTAAAGGTTTGGAATGAGGAAGGCAAAATTTGCGTTTAGGGAGGGTTAAAAACCATAAAAGGGGGTAAAAATTCTCAGTAGTTCTGTCACAGGCAACCCAGAGTGCATGGACTTGACGTTTAGTCCGCGTGCCCACCGGTGTCAGTAATCCTGGCGTTAAATATAATAACACCAGATAAGCCCATTTAAATGGCCGCATAGCCTGAGGCGACACTCTCGTGTTAGACTGAATTGCTAATAGTGGAGATATAGGGGTCCTAATCCTTGTCGGGTACATGTTTTTTTTTACTAAATGGTTTCCCAATCTTCTTCCACGCAAATGTGGTTATATTACTTCTAAAATGATTCCTTCATCATATCTACCTCATTAAAGTAATTATCATATATACATATAGGCTGAACAGTAATTAGGATGGGTTGTTTAAAAAAAATATAAATTCAAATGCCTGGTTAATTAAATAATAAAGTTGTAAATAATCTTGAAGTTGAATCTCCCAAGTACAGAGTCTATGTGAAATGAGGTTTAATGGATTAGATACCAAGTATTATTCTTGCAGTGCAGCTTTGGGCCTGGCAGGTTAGTTAAAGATTAGAATTGAATATCCATATACATAAAAAAAAATCGCCATCTAGCAAATAAAACTGGTGGTTTGTATTTTTTTTTATGACCACGTCTTACTACCTGTTCAGGTTATACGCCTATGTACCAATAATGGGTTAGGAATTAGGAATGTTTAATTTAGCGGAAGTGCACTCGCATTTGCGTGGTGGAAGAGTGGAAAACTACGTAGGAAAAACCCACTCTCAGTGCACCCGACCGGGATCGAACCGTGATCTTCCCACCTTCAACAGTCCTCGGCCACCAAAGCGGGTAATTTGTATTTAATAAATAATATTCTCCAACAGTATGCAAGTGTTTTACAACCCTTGTAATAGTTTCTCTGACGGTCACGAAGCTTCTCTCTCTGTCTCCTTTTAGCTTACAAGCAACCTTGAAGGGAAGGATGTAATTTAATGTTTTATGAGCACTTGGTTTCTGTCACACCATGCTACTAGCGCTTAGTAGCGGTGAGATATCAAACTAGTTTCAAGATTTAAATATTGACTATAAACTTTTGTCTATTTGTTGGCGTACTCTTTGGGTTTATACTCTCAATCTCTACGGTAGGAGAGTTGGTAATTAACAGCAAGCTTAAGGTTCTTTATTACAAACATTGGCTGAAATTAGCTAATGTCCACATATTTGGAAATAACTATTACTTTCTTAGTAGTACTATATCATCAGTCATCAATAATTATTTCCGAATAGGTTGACATTAGTTACTTTCAGTTAATGTTTGCAATAAAGAGCCTTCTGCTGGTTGTCGCCACCTCTCCTACCATAGATAGGGTGTACATTCAACGCAGTTATAATTATTCAACAGGGTGTTCGGTTATTACTATGAGTAAAGGAACTCTCTCAATACTCCAGTAACATTTTTACAACAAAAATTGAAACTCTCATAAACACCAAAACAAAATACAGATATATATTTTTAATGATCATTTACAAATTATGTAAATACATATTTAGCACTAGTATATATTTAAGAAAGTAATTGAATATATATTTACTTGAAGGTTACAATACTGTTTTAAAGAATATATGAGACAAAAACGTATTTGAGTAATACATTTAAAAACACCATCAACCACTAAATAAATACTTAGAATTTTTCTTATTTTAGCCGAACTAAGTTTTATTTAAATTGACTAGAAGAGGACAGGGATTTAAATATATATATATATATATATATATAATTTGATCATTTTCGATAGAATACAGATTTAAACCGAGTATTTATAGAGAATCGTTAATAATAACTATGCATAATTTTTCTCTCCAAAGTTAAATATAGGCTTTATTTCTATAAAGGTAAATATCTTAACTCACCAAACAACTTAGTTTTATTTTAAACACTACCTAAAAGATGTATATACTAAATACGTAATTAGAATTGTATATAAATTGACCCCGTTAGAATTACAATAAATGTGTTGACAGACACTAATAAATACAAAATATACATAAATAAATATCTAAATAAAATAGTTTCTAAATGTTTACAGTCAATGACGGAGAATCCAGAGATCCAATACCTCCTCCCCTTCCCGGCCGGTCAATGGTCGTTGGAAGTGAAGAGTCGCGTCAGCGCCAGCCCCCAATTGACGGTAGCTGAAGAAAGCAATTGAGTTTTAC
>CABEEJ010007280.1:0-17723 GCA_901482245.1 Timema douglasi | reverse complement strand
ATATATATATTACTTATTTATATATATATAAGTAATAGATATATTATAGGATGTATTTTTTCAAACGAAGGCGTCAGAACAGCAAGAAAACATAAAATTCGCGCAGTTTATTGAAATCCACCCATGTTTACGTGACCACACAAGCAAAGGGTGCTCTAATACAACTCAAGATAGTTGCCAATTGGTTGTTCTTTTCTCGATACTTAGGGTTACCAAATTCAAAGTCATAACTACTTTTACATATTCAAAAATAATTAATGAATTTGTCCGAATAATTTTTCAAATCTTTTACAGTACGCCACTGACTATAGTTCACATTCATAACATTGTAGGAGTGAACACTGTAATGTCTTTGCAAACATCTTCGAAGTATTTTCTTCACAGCGTATACGAAAACAGTGTCCTCTAGAGATGACGACTTAACTATAAACTGGCATAGCTCTGGTGTAAACAAGCTTCATTCCTCAATCAAGATACATGTTTTAAAATATAATTCAGATTATATAAAGTTATTCAAACCAACTGTTAAATAGTAGGCTATGTTTGTATATATATATAATAAATATATTTATATATAATATTATATATAATATTTATATATATATATATATATATATATAAATAATAAATAATACAAGTTTTAAAATATAATTCAGATTATATAAAGTTATTCAAACCAACTGNTATATATATATATATATCTTAAAGAAAATATCCTTGTTTATACTTTTGAATATAATTAATCAGTCCAAATATAACAAAATGTATCTGTAACGCACACTTTACAAAATTTATTACATCATTACAAAAACTGATTCCAAACACATGATTAATTATAATTTAAATTACATTACGTACATTATTCGCTCCTGTGTCCCCAGCCTACATATGGAATTTACTTTACATCCATTATTGTTTTCAGCCTATGGCCTGTGTCAGTTTTATATTCAAGTCATAGCTTCATATGCCTTAAAATATAACTTAAGACCAGAATAGGTACAACCAGTCCTTGTCCATTAATTTATTACTATGAGAGGGTAAACCTACATTTGATCAGTGACAAATTTTCGTGCATGCCGGGAATCAAGCCCTGGACCCTCAGCTCAGTAAACAAACATGCTATCTACTAAGATAAGGTGTCGGATTATATATATAAAATTATTATTTTTAAATAAGTAACTACACAAGTAGTCTTGTATTGTATTTATATATTTAAAAGTAGACTAAATCGTCCTTGGTGTCCGCTAGTGTTAGACTAATCTTCCAATGACAAAAAGACGAATTTTGAATTTCAGTTGGGTGTAGTAAGTGTGGTTTTTCATTAATATTTTCCCACTCTACCTCCACGAAAATGCGGGTACACTTAATTTAAATTTAACCTTCCTCATTCCCAGTTCATTATTGTAATTATTGCATATGCTTATAGCTTGAACAAGTAGTAAGACGCGGTGCTAAATAAATGCTAAAATGCAACTCTTTAAGAGCATTCTAAAGACCCCTCTCCCTCGTGCTATGTTGTTAATGACTTTAAGCTCACACATAAGACATGGAAATATAACTCCATGTTGGGGTGGGATAACTTCAAATTTTACCTTATATTTTGGTGGAGTGGGATGTTTTGAGTTTTTATTCCCTCTTTATAGAATGGTGAGTTTTTCCACAGAGACTTAAGGACATGAACATGATTTTCCTTTACGGGCGTGATCTTTTAAATGTATATAATCTATCTCCAACCACTCTATACTGTATTTCTCACCGTGTTTATTTTTTGTGGCGAGATCTTTGGAATTGATAAACGGTGTGTAAAGGAATCTTGAAAACCATTTATTATAGTTTATTACGCGTTGTTATGTTAGTTGTTGTCATTGAATTGATGATAGATAAGAATAAATTTTTATATTTACAAATATAAATAGTTTTATGGTAGTTAATAAATAAAAGATTTTTTGAAAATTTGAAACATTTAAAAATTGTTTAGGCAATTGTCTTAAAAAATTTTGTATGAAAAGTGTTAATTGTGATTAACAAGATAGCGTGTTGGTTTTTCTTAGGGAAACTTACTTAAAGGAGTTAGCTGACATTCTGTTTTTGAAAATTTTGCTACAAACTATAATACACTATATGAGAAAGTTTGTACGAGTGTGTCATACCATTTTTTTTAAACCGTATTTAACTATCCATTTGGGCTATGTGCATACATACTAATTACTCTAATGT
Source organism: Timema douglasi (assembly GCA_901482245.1). Classification (NCBI taxonomy): domain Eukaryota; kingdom Metazoa; phylum Arthropoda; class Insecta; order Phasmatodea; family Timematidae; genus Timema; species Timema douglasi. The sequence goes on along the minus strand of CABEEJ010007280.1, from coordinate 15,506 downwards.
GTTAGGGATGACCTACATATGTGCAGAGGGAAAGTGGAAATCAATTAGTTAAAAACACCCTCAGTGTACCCGACTGGGATTCAAACCCCCTTCTCCCCATTGTTGGCAATCCAGCATATTACGAGAAGGATGCCTCAAACCATTTGATTACCTAGGTGGGTCCATAGGTTATTGCAATACCTATTAAGTACTAATTTTTGCACACATAATTAATTTAATTCCAATGCAAGGTCGTATCCAGGCAATAATTTCAGGGGGGTTTGGCAGGCACATCCCCCAAATGCCGGATGCTAGAAAAAATTATAAATGATAAACACCTCTAGAAGTTCTCTAAAGGTTTTTTTTGACAACATAATCCCCTCAGTGCTGAAGGCTAGGAATTTTTTTAAATATTAAACATCTATAGAAGCTCTCTGAAGTTTTTTTTATGGCAACATAAACTGCCGGAGGCTAGGACAAATTATAAATATTAATAATAAATATTAGTAAGTGCGTACAACCCTAACGGGTAGTAAGACGTGGTACTAATAATAATAATAATAATAATAATAATAATAATAATAATAATTGTATATACATTTATGTATAATTTTAGATAAATTGTATGTTTGCAATATGTAAAATTTGATTATGTTAAAACAAGATTTTTCTATTTCAAATTGTAAGATATTTAAGAGGATTAAAAAATATTGCTTGTTCTCCAAAATTAAATGTTGAATGCTTTTATTTTATACAGGTTTTTCTGGGCCAAAAATATGGTTATCGACCTATTCCTACTTACATTTTGTCTTCCGAGCTGCAAATGTTGAGGGATGAGTTGGCCAGCCAAGGTATTGACGTCATCTTGCTGGACACCTGGTACCGTAAAGACAGTAATGCTGTTCCCCCAATATCAGTTCTTCAACCCATTTCGTCCATCCTGATCAACTTCAATAACAAGGTTACAGTTGCAATTATTTGGATACCGATTAAATAAATAGGGGTTGTAACATATTTCTAGTTTAAGTTAATGAATATAAAAAAATTGATATCTGTCTTCCCCGAAATCAAAATAATATTATTGATTATTAATCAAGATTTTGACGGCAATATGTGATTGTGTACGTTACTTACCCTTCTTAGTCTATCTTTTAGTCTTTTTTTAATCTTTTTAGTCTATTCATGCATTCCTTTTATGTAATTTATCCCAAAATTTTACAGTTATCATACACTACGGGATTACTTAAGGGTCATATTTTTTTTCATTTAATGATTCCATAAATGAAAAATAACACAAATAGTGAACGCTGTTACAACCGTGTCATATCTATATTATGGACACAACATTGTACGTACCCTAGTTCATAAAAATACGGGAATTTCATTATCCCAAACATTGTATATTTGTATTAGATAGAGATGACACATGAGAAATGCTTAAGCTATTTGTAGGGTCAGTTGATGAAACCGTTGTGGAAGTTAAGCCAGTTGGTGACTTCATGATATTGATTAATAATTCTGACTACAAGGCCTAATATATTCAAGAAGAAACAGAGGTATTAATCCCAAGTCTATATTATTGTAGGTATGTTTTGAATGAATCTCAAAATTGGATAAATTAACCTAACGATATAAAATCTTCATTATAGTTCAAATATATTTTTATTTAGATACCACATATTGCTAAAAGTGAAAAATGGGAACTACACATCGCACCCAAACGACGGAAATTTATCAGAAGCAGAATAATTAAATAAATATATGGCAGCAATGCTTGATAATAGATCACACATATTACGAAATGTTACATTCAGATTCCTGAAAGAGAATGAGTCAATTTGAAATGTTACATTGGCAATCCGAAGAAATGGTCACTCACTCAAGATATTTTGCAATTTTTTTTTCTCTTAACTACCCTAACAAAACCTATACCTTATTAAAGTGTTAAAATTCCTTGTGTTAAATTTATTAATAGTTTTATAATGGCAAGTAAATATACGTAAAGGCACATAATCTCAAGTATAATATAATATATATCATCGTTGCAAAATTTTGGTTACTGAAAATTAAAATGTAGCTAAATATGTTTGATATTTCCTAAGTGAACGTTTGTGTTAGGACTTCTCGGTCGTGTTTGAATTCCAACTACGCAAACAAGTATAAGCTAGCAAAATTCCATCCTATAGTAAAACAATGAACTTAGCTTGATGACTATTTTTCGAAATAGGTGAACTATTATGTGGCCTGACAAAGCTTCGTTTACACGTGAAGGAGTCTTCAATCCCCACAACATTCACCTGTGAGTACGGCCCAATCAATTCACACGCTACCCATTCAAATGGATATCAATTCTGCTTTGCCATCTTTGTGGCATCGTGGGGGAAGTCCCCATAGGCTCATATCTTCTACCACACTAGCTAAATGCCAAAGACTATCATAATCTTATTGAGACAGCTCTATTAGGCCTGTTAGAATGTGTATTCCTAGCTGTGAGACAAGGGTTGTAGTTTCAACACGATAGAGCACTGTCACATTTTAGAGTATATATCCGAGAGTGATTAGAAAGGGCTTACCCAAGGAGTTGGAATGGGAGTAAAGTGGTAATTGTGTGCCTTCTTGCACGCTGCTTGTACAATCGTCGATACTGCCATGTTGTAGCGTGTACAGGATAGCATTATGCAATGCGCTGCCGCCTGTCTCAAAATGTATGAGGGCTGCTTGTACACTATGGACGGGACTTAATTGTAAGGAAAAAAATAATAAATGGTTTCACTGAACATGTTCTTACTTTCAATATCTTGCCTGAAAGAAATGGTGTGTAACATTACTCCACTTTTGTCACATTTTACAATTAACCCTATCCTAAGTCCCCTGTTAAATTACCATAGTCATTTTCCATGACATTTTTATTTATATAATACAAAAGTTGCATTTAAAAGAAAGTAAAAATAACGTTTCCTGTAACTGTTCTACTTATTGTAATGACCGGCCCCATGGTCAGTGCACCTGACTATGAGTCTAGGGATACTGGCCTGGATTCCCGGTTGGTATCTTGAGTATTTTTCACAAAAGGGGAATCATCCCAACTGTTACTAAGGCTTGGTTAGTTAGGCTTAAGCTAGATTTAAATGTTTCCTTTGGTTCCACACCCTTATACTCAACATCACCATCGTCCCATCTCATCGGGACATGAAAAGAGCCTCTATGGAAAAGGATCTTCAATTAATACATGAACTACAAATGATATAGCCCAGATGTGCAATATTTATATCCTCATTGTAATAGAGTGTAACCAATTTATTAGTTGATTACTCAATTTATATTTGTACAAACAAATTCTTTCAGCGTATCCCCAAATTGCAGCAGCACGATCAGGCGGTATGGTGGGATACATTGGCAAAGATGCAGAAACTATTTAGAAAAGCAGCACAGACCCTTGGCAATAACGGAAAGCTCGATAAAGATACCATGCATAACTACTTCATGTCTGGTAGGTTATAAATAAAAATTTGTTATGAACCAAATCAGAATGTGTCATCAAATATTTTAACACTCTCAAGAATATAATAAGCCTTGCCACAGTAAACTTGTGTCCTTAAAATTAAACAAATAGTTGTGTTTCGTTTAGTTAGTATTTTAAATAAAACTATTTGTGATCCGTTAAAACATTCTACATAGTTAATTAGATATTATTAAAAGTATATTTTAAACATGATATATCTATACATTTAAAACCAAGAATTCGCAACTACAACTCAAGGGTAGGCCTACTCGAGCGAGCTTATACTTTTTTTTAACATTATATATTTAGGTGCTGGGGGGAGGAGTGGGGGTGAGAGGTTTAGCAAAAATATCTTTAATGAATGTACCGGTATTGAAGTTTATTGAGTAAATCAATAAAACTTTAATATAAATGATAATATCTTTCTATACAATAATTATAATATTAGAGAAGGCTTCCAAGAATGTTGAGTTTAGAATGAACATTTTTTCAATACAGAATAAAATATAGTTATCCAACAAAAAAAATTAAATACTAAAAATAATTTAGAACTCTTTTGAACACCTTGTTTTACCATTTTCATTGTGCAAACCACATGGTTTGTTCTTCAATTATTTGTTTTTACTAGTTTTCTTTAAAGTCTTCCGTTAGTATTGTTAAACTTATCTGATAATTTATATGTATATATTTGCTTACAGAATATAAGCGTCATGGACATTAACTCTAGGGTTATCTAAAATATAAATTAGTAGCATGTCATATCTCATTAACTCTTACAGTAAACTGAACTTTCCGTTCATCTTGATAAGTTTTTTTTTATTTATTCTGTCTATTTGTGTTGCAGTGACAGAACGGGAAGTAATCAATGGGATTCTAAACGTAAGTAACACGAAGAATCATTGCTTAGCCTACGTCCGTTATATCAACAACATAAACCTACAGAATCTGAAGAAAGCTTCCCTCTTCCTGGATATTTTGAACCGAAGTCTGGACACGGAGGCTGCTAAGCTTCTAGCCAATCTTCGAGATGAGCGGCTACCAAATAAAATAGAAAACAGTAACATGCAGAAGTGGGTAATTTTTTGAGATGAAGTATCACCTAATATTTTTCTATACACTACACATCTTATCGAATAAAATAATATTCCATAAGTATCGTAGAGTAATAGTAATCTTCCTTACACTTGTGTACTAAACGTTTTCCAAATGTGAGCCCTGTGCTCACTAACCGGAAAGTTTCTTTTTTTTAGATTAAAATATTCATGAATAACGCATAAATAATATCGAATTTGGTTGCCTGGTGGTCTAGGGGTAAGGTGTCGGACTTCTGTGCTGGGGTTCGGGTTTCAATCCTCGGTCCCGGCACAGATTTATCTGATTACCAAACCCTTCCTTCACCTCTGACAAGACATCTTGTGAATGTGGGGAATGCCAGGCCACCACCGTGGTTCGGATTCCACGTTAAACTGAAGGTCCTCCCTTTCATCTCACAAACACCCTACCATTACACATTAGCGTAAGTGCGTATAACCCGAACGGGTAGTAAGACGCGGTGATAATAATAATAATAATAATATCGAATAGTGTACTTACATAGTGCGCAAGATGTTGAAATACATTATTTTCAATAATAGCGTTTAATAGAAAAATAGAGTACAATGCATAAAGTTGATAAACTTCTTATTAGTTATGCATGGAGTGTAGTATAGATAATCATTGGACTTGAGACATAGCAGCCAATGAGAATGTGTGGAGAGTATATAGCCAATTAAACGCCAGTTTACAAGCAGACCAAAATAAGACGTATCTTCATGTTTTAAATGACATGTGGTAGCCTGCATGTTTGTTATTCACGAATTTTCTTTGTTTTAGTTTCAATAACTATGACTGCAAATAAAGGAGAAATATAACATATTTTAATTCCGTTATTGAAAATTAGGTCTTCTATAATATTCATGACAATAATAAAATCTGGAACAAATAAAAATCGAAATCGATTTAATAGTACAGACAATACTTAAATTTAGTTAAATTCCAACCCGCCTCGGGGGCGTAGCTAGCTAATATGCTAGTCGTGTTGGGCTCGACTGCCGAGGACGGGGAGATCGAGGTTCGAGTCTCGGTCAGGTGAACTGGGGGTGGTTTTTCCTAAGTGATTTTCCACTATACATCCACGCAAATTTGGGTTCACTTCCTCTAAAATCCAACCTTCCCAATTCCTAATGCATTAGCACAATTAATACTTAAGCATATAAACCGAACGGGTAGTAAGACGCGGTGCTAAAAAAAAAGAGAGTTAAATTCAAGTTTCAAAAGATACAGTTTATTTAACGTTATTTATCGAATGAGCCCCTTATTGAAGTATTTAAAGAGACCTTATCTATTAGTGAAGAGATTTAAGTAAGACTTTATACGCTACGTTTCATTATAAACCCATATATTCTTCTTATGATTGTGCACTGTACTGGTGTGTACTGTATTTACTATCATATATGCGTTATGCATGCATATAAACCCTAAGGCAGCGTTTTTCAACCGGTGTGCGATGGCCCATTGGTGTGAAGCGAAGCGTCTGTAGGTGTGAGGCGGAAGTTTGCGGGAAGATCAAAAAGAAGCGAGAAAAAATTTGAGGAATAAAAATAACTCTTTTTAAATCCACGATAAACGTTATTTTTAAAAATAACAGTATTATTAGAAATTTGGCTATTGAAATTTTAAACACAATCTGGGGTGGGGGTAAAAAATTTTAGAAACTAGATCTTGACCATCTGACCTTATCTTACCTCTGCTTTCCTGGCATATGGAGGAATTCATTTGTGAGGTGGGGACACCATTCAGACGCATTTCATTATCCCCAGATGGTAGGATGATACGTGAGATGATGTTGGTGGAAGGCAGAGGGCACCTACAGTTTAATGTGGGTTACAAACCACGGTGAATGCCTGATATTCCACACATACACAAAGCGTGAAAGCACACACTTTGCCAAAGGTGAAGGAAGGGTTTTTTAATCAGATACATCTATGTCTTACCCCTAACACATATGTCTTACACCTTACCCCTAGACTACCAGGTCCCCTAAACACAATGTTATTATTCGTTTCCTTAAACTATACAATCTCTCCTTAAAAAAAACTGATGGCGTGCTTTAACAATTATTATTAAAGCTCCTTGTTCAGTGTTCCATGATTTGAAAAAGGTTGGAAATCGCTGATCTATTTGTTGATTTAGAGTTTGTTTAGCGATCTAAATAAAACATAAATCCTATTGACAACGATAAATAAATAGTGTACTTTATTTTTTATATAGTTTAGCGAGAAATAATTTACTTACTTGCTAGTTTAATTGTAAGAAATGTTTACATTAGTTAATTTCCTCCCAGGTATACGGTAGAGTGGATTGGAAGAGAAGGTCTTGACACTGAGACGCACGAAGAGTATCTGCAACATTTTATTACTCACTTCTACAAGAATATAACCAAACTTGTTGATAGAGCTATGAGGAAAGAAGATTCTAGTGCTCAGGGACAAATCGTAACTGAAATATTGCAGCATCTACACGCTTGTAATAATTCTGTCAAGGTATACTAATGGCAATTAAGTGACACCAAATTGATTTTAACTTTACGCATTATTTAGAAAGCTATACTTTTTTTTTAAGTACGTTTAGCTTTATTTAAATTCCCAAACAATAAAATAGGAAACAAACTTTCTAAGTTTAGAAATTTAGAAATTTTTAAATTCATATTAATAAAATGAGGAGTTTGTTTGTCGGTCTTTCATGATCATTACGTGATATCTATCGCACGCAGAGGTCTGGAATTTAAAGATTAGTAGCCCATGTGTACAAACATGTGCATCTTATAGATGACATTTTTAAATTTTTAATTAGATTTTTAAAAATTTATTAGAACTATATCAGAGGGACTAAATGAAGATGATTGTTTTCTGTCTCCTTGAAGCAAGGAAAAGCGTTGCTCGTAGTAGCCACGCAATTCATTACGTAATTACCCCAGGCAAAGTCAAGTACTTCTGCTATCTGTATATATTAATAATCCAAATGTATGATACTATCTAACACCAGTGTTGCCCAAGTAAAAAAATAAAGCTGATGTTGGGATATGACCCCTTCTCGCCCCCCCCCCCACCTCACGTTCCCCCAAGGTAAAATTAGAATCTTATAAGGCAAGAAGGATCCAGGAGCCCTCTCCAGGATTATTCTTGAATATTCAAAAATCTTGGAAGTTATTAGGAGGGTACTCGATTCATACCCACTTTGGTGGTTACGTGGTCTAACGCGCTACTCTCGTGTTAGACTAGACTGCCGAAGATGGTAATATCGGGTTTGATCCTGGTTGGGTGCACTGAGGGTAGTTTTCCACTCTATCTCCACGCAAATGTGGATGCACTTCCTCTAAATTAAACCTTTCTAATCCATAACACATTAGTGCAATTAGAACATAGGCGTATAATCCAAACGGGTAATAAGACGCGGTGCTAAAATATTACCTTCATTTTATTCACATTTTTCCTAGTTTATTTCTTTAAATATTTTCCTTTACTCATCGTCACCCACTTAACCTTTTTTTACAAATATTGCGATCGAATAATCTCGACCCTTGTAAAGACTGAAAAAAAAGTGTTTTGAAACTATTTTACTAAAAAATTATATTTATATTTTTATTTATGATAGGTAGTAAAAACCAGTTTTAACTTCTATTAGTATAATTATGGTTTCATACGCTTTAGTTAATAGAGTAGGCCTATAAAATACATTCTTTCACCCAAGTGTATTATGGAAGAGCTATAAATTGTTTACTTTGTATATGTTTTAAATAATTTTTATTTAAATGCAACAGGGTATTCTTGTTACAGGTATTTTATGGTCGTGAAGATAATTTAAAACAAATAGAATCTTACATACTAGGAGAGTCAGAAAAACCCCTCGTTCTTTTTGGGGAAGGTGGTTGTGGTAAGACCTCCCTTCTTGCAAAGTCAGCAAGTTTAACATCCACCCTATGGTTCAAGGGGATGAAACCTATTAGTGTCATAAGGTTTTTGGGGACGACGCCAGACAGCAGCGCTCTCACCCCAACACTCATTTCTATTTGCCAACAGGTAAGATCGTCATCGAGTAAAATTATAAAGTATTTTTTCTAAGCGCTAGGTCTTACTACCAGTTCAGGTTTTACACGTATGTACTAATTACGTTAGTGAGTTAGGGATGATGAGGGTTGAATTTAAAGTAAGTGTACCCACTTTTTGTAGATGGAGAGTGGAAAACAATTTTTTGAAAAACTGCCCTCATTACACCCAACCAAGATTCAAAGTCCGATCTCCCTGTCATCGCCAGTTTAGTCTACTGTGAAAGTGACTCCCTAGCCCATGAGGCAACCAAACCAGGTAATTAGAAAGTAGAAACGTAGTGTATAACATTGTTAGTAAAATGGTGCGAGTGATGTTAATTGATGTAACAGAAGCTCCTAAAAGACAAAAACAATTTTATAAGCTATGTTTGTACATCTAGCTTTTTTCACTACCCTATCTACTCTAAAATAATTAAATTTATTCAATAGTGCTAGTTTTTGTCGATAAATTTGAATGTATGTTTATGTGTCTTTTTGGCCAATATTAATTGCAAGTAAATGCACACACGGAACCATTTCAATCAACTTTCATCAATACGTCGACAAATAAATACACTCATAGGGTGAGAACTAAAACTAATAAACAATATTTTCACAAGTAGATAGATATTCAAGGTATTTAATGTGCACTTTCTGAACTGACTGATTACATCAGCATATTCAAATTTCAATGAGTGAGAGCACTTATCATTTTTGCTGGGAAAGGCATACTTTCAGAGTTCTTTTACATGTCACAATCGACACGGGACCAACCGCTTTATTTCCCCTCCGAAGGAAGTTGTGCTACAGATTTTTATTGCTCAAGAAAAATCGGTCGACCTCATCAGAGTTTGAACAAACGAGCATGGGGTCCTGAAACGAGCACAATACCACTGAGGTTGACAGTTAATGGCTAATGTGTTTCACACATGTGAGAGTAGTTTAAAAATGAATGTAACAAAATAGATAGGGTTTTGATTGGGTTATTATTTAGTATGCATAAAAACAACGTGATAGAAATCAATAAACTAAATAATCATCCTCAACAAGCCTTCCAATAAAAATATATATTCAGTGTAACAAAAGAATGTAAAAGATTATAACGCAATTTTAAGTAATTATATCACTATATTATTTTTTCAAAGATATCTTTGTTTCACGTTTATTAAAATTATTTTAATTATTTTTGAAAGGAGTAAGGATTTGGTGAGATTATGTTCAGAGAAATACCCAATTTATACATATGTCTTCATACAAACGGCAAAGTGTTAATACTACAACTCCGGTAGAGGTAGTGGTACCCGACAAATAGTTAAAGTTACCAGATATACTTTCATGTATCCATTCAACAAGCCATATGATCTGCAAGACCATCTGTTGAGTTGCTGTCACTTTTAGCAGACAAAATCTTCACAACAAAACATTTGTGTTTAGTTATGCTTATCTTTTAGCCGTTTTTAAATCTTCTGCTAGCTCTTATCTACCACTAATCCTGTGGCGACTGGACTCTTCTTGAATACAAGTCTTACAAGGTTGAATTCCAGATAAATTAATTCATATCTTAAAAACTGTATACCTTTTAAAATATATGGTATTTGAAATAAACTAAAAATCTAGCACTCACTAAAATATCTCATTATATAAATTGTATGTTATGTGTTACTGTTCAAAGACTATCTAATATATTTATCTATTATGTTATATTTTCAGATATCATACAATTACATGCTTCCATTCGAGGATATCCCAGTTGATTTAGTACCACTAACAGCGCACTTCAAACACTTACTGACAAATGCTAGCAGGGAACAGCCACTGATATTGTTTCTGGATTCCGTGGATCAGTTAACTGGAGCCCAGGATGCCAATAAGGTGTCATGGTTGCCCTTGAGATTACCCCTGCATTGTAAGGTGGAGAAATAATTGTTTGCTCTATTAGATGTATACATTTGAATTCAGGATAATGGAATCAAACTTTAACTATCCTGCATTTTATCCATAAAATATATCGATCATTGTATATTATACACTAGCTAAAGTACCCGGTGTTGCCCAGAGTGACCACGTAATGTATTGCGTGGTTACCCCGGGGAACACTTTTATTTGCTTCAAACAGACAAAAAAAACTCTTCAATTTGTTTCTTCCAACTCAGTTTTTAATAAACTTAATAAAACCTAATCAAAAATTTAAAATTCCGGCTTCAAGGTGCATGTGTTTGTACACAGAGGCTACTTATTTTAAATTTTCAGCCCTCTGCATGCTGTAGATATCACGCAATACTCATGACGGGCAGACAAACAAACTCGTCGTTTTTCAATATATATATAAAATAGCTTAAATCAATTATTGTCTGTTTGCTTACATTATTTATTTTATTGTTGGTGTTTTAACTAGTACGTTTTATGGCATGGCTTTAATTTGCTTTAAGTGTAGGAATGAGAAGTTATTTTAAAGTAAGTACACCAGAATTAGCGTGAGAAAAGGTTTGGAAAACCACAATGATAAATCACATTTGCGAAACCATCCTTCCTTAAGGCACCCAGTCTATATTAGAACCTCGAACTGCCCATCAGTGTTTGCCAAGTAATTGTATTTGTGTGGAGATTTTATATCTGCATTTGATGTAATTGTTCACAAACACATTAATTATATTAAATTACATTCATGAATTTTATTCCCAATAAAAAACACAAAATTTCTCCGTGTATTGCAATCTTTCTACTGACATCTTTCAGTTGTTGGTGTCGTGTGCAGCGGAGGAGGATAATCCCGAAGTGTCACGGGACTACCACTTGTTGAGACGTATGATAGACGTGGAGGACCACTTCATTGAGGTCACAGCACTCGGCGAAGACTTGGCTATGCAGGTCATAAGGCAAGTGATCAATTCAAATTAATGTTAATAGTTCTGCTCAGGGTTTATTATTTTGTATTCTGAGTATTTAACATAGAGCCTCAGTATATGAATTAACACTTTCCACAACATACATTGACCAATGTTTCTGGACTTTATCATAAATATATTTTAAACCGAATCGAAAATCTGTAGGATTATAATTACCGTGAAACATCCCTTCATGGACACCTCTCAATAGTTTATTCATATTTATAACGTCTACAGTTTAAACGTTCATGACAAAATAACGGTGAAACACTTGTATAACAATGGGGTTTCTCAATAAAGGACACGTGCATTATTAGAAATGTATATTTAAAATACAAATCTCTAAATAGCTGACAAAAATTTCAAACACCAGTTTATAGATTCTACGGTACATGTGTTATAAATGCCATTGTCTTGCTTGCAACGCGAGCAGTTCCACCTTCCCCTGCTATCGAAGCAGTTTGATTACTATAGCAGCCAGTCTTTTCAGAGGTGGATACAGAAATAACAAACAAACAAAAGAAAAAAATGTATAACTTAAATAAACTATAGGGGCTTGTTACGCGACATTATACGGCAGCCCCTAAAACCAAGGCCAGAAGGAATGCGCCTTCTAAGCCACCACGACCGGCACGAGCTAACGTCCATAATACTTGCACCCTCCAACAGAGAGCAATGTAATAAACCATTCAAAAACTATCAGTGGCTAAATAAAACTGACTCTGTCATAATTCATAAACCATGTAAATAATGGTTTTTTGCTTACATAAATGTAAAGGGTAGTAATTATAATTAAACATGTTAGGTGTAAGAAACCATGATATTATGACTAATACAGAAATGTAAATCTAGTATTAGGAAACAAAAATAATATGTCTGGGTCACTCAAATGTATAGTTCTGAAACAAGAATACCGGGTTGGTCCAGTCACAAACAGTAGGTTATTATTTCAGGCAATTGTTCCAAAAATTTCAGAGCTAAATGCATTAATCATTTGGATAGCTGACAGCATTCCTCATTTCCCCCAAAGTATTTACGAATAATTCGGGTCGCTGATATCGTCCTTAATTCCACCCAAACATTTACGAAACAATAGAGTCGCTGACAACATTCCCCACTCCTTTCTCCAAGCTCCATTTCTCTCATCTCTCTCTTTCACACCACAAGCATCCAGACCACCACTCGTCCATTCATCTTCCCACACAACGTAGACTACACAACCCCTCAGTATCTCCATCTCCATTGATTCCAGCGCTACATCTCCCCGACATATTTGAGGTAGCAAAGGGGAACAAAAAGGATCTGCGCTAACAGCTTTGATCTAATTATTGTTTATTTTGTATATTCTTGGTTTTTGTCACCTCTGTATGTTTAATGTGTCTCTGCAGTGTTAATTTAATACTAGGCAACAGACAAGTAAGAAACAGACTCTCAATCTTACGGGGGTTTTGCTGCGCTCCTTTTGCCAGCCTGAGTCTTTCAACACTGGGGTTCGCTAATGTCACTGCTGGGTGATAATAGGTCTAACCGCAGCGATCCTAGTGGTGAAGGACTCAAGCTGCCAAAAGGAGCGCAACCATTTTAACCTGGGGATTGAGTGTCTGGGTATATTATTTGTCTGTGTACTAGGCATAAGCTTAACTTACATCTATTACTGTTTACAGCCTATGGCCTGGGTCAGTTTTATATTCAAGCTATATATTTTCCACTACCAGCTTGTCAGGACTAGGAATTAAGCTATGCTGTATTTTATTTACGTTTATATATTTAGGTAAATTTATTAAATATACAGTACAATAGGCCTACTGTGTATATTTTATTTTATTTGTATATTGTTTCAAGTATTGTGCAAATTGCACAGAAATCTGCATATGGTATTATTCATTCACTAGTCACGATTATACTACTTATAGTTACTGTAAAATGCAGTAATTAGAAGTTTATAGTATGTAATGTACAATACACGGGTTAATAAGGAATAAACCATGTACCAGCAAAGTGATTTTTAAATAATATCAAAATAACGGAAGATAAATTATCCCAGAAGGCGTGCACTTTCCAATTCACTTAGTTACCCTCTGAACACATACAATAAATATTATTTTCGTACAGTTAATATATATATTTGTGACTGAGTGTATTATGTAAACTTCACGTTCAGGACAACACATAGTAAAATTTTATAAAACACTCATAAAGCACTATTAGAAAAACAAAGACAATTATGGATATATCTTGCAGTAAACTATATGAAATACTATAAGTAATTACATTTAGAAACAACAAGGCACTAGTTATAAATATATTTTTAACATACTTACTTAAGGTGACTGGTGAGCAAGTAGGGGACTATAGGAAAGGTTAATGTTTTTGCAGTTTATGGCAAAACTTTCTTTTGAACAAAATAAATAAAATATTGATCCAATAGCAAAGTTTAATTTAATTTTATTCACATGGTGATATCAACAGTTGTTGAATATATGTCATGAGCAGATCGGCATTAGGAGAGAAACTTTTTAAATGAAAATAAAAAGGACACTGTTGACAGATATTATTATTATTATTATTATTATCAGCACCGCGTCTTACTAACCATTCGGGTTATACGCACTTATGCTAATGTGTATGGTATGGTGATTGTGAGATGAAATGGAGGACCTACAGTTTAACGTGGAATCCGAACCACGGTGGAGGCCTGGCATTCCCCACATTCACAAGATGTCTTGTCAGAGGTGAAGGAAGGGTTTGTTAATCAGATAAATCTGTGCCGGGACCGGGGATTGAACCCCCGCCGCCAGTATAGAAGTCTGACACCTTACCCCTAAACCACCAGGTCACCATTGACAGATATTCAAGAAATGTTGATATCACCATGTGAAGAAAATTAATCTAAACATTGTTACTGAAGCAATTTTATTTACTTTGGACAAAAAAAGTTTTACTATAAAAAGTGCAAAATCACTGGTCTTCTCTTGCGTCCCTTTCCACCTCACCTTAACTTTGAAAAATAATACATGGACACGGGAATCTAAGCTGGGACCCTTGGCTGAGCGTACCAATGTTTTACCACTGAGCTATCCAGGATTCATCTTGTGATCAGGGTCATTCCTCACTCATAATCTAAGGCTGTGATAGACGTGTGGACATCATGGTTAACAAATGAGTTCTTTGTTGAGGGTCCGGGGCTCAATCCTCGGTCTCGGCACAGATTTATCTGATTGCCAAACCCTCCTTTCATCTCTGACAATACGTGTATTAATCATAACTTGTGAATGTGAGGAATACCAGGCCTCTACCATGGTTCGGATCCCACGTTAAACTGTAAGTCCTCCATTTTATCTCACAATCACCCTACTATTACATATTAACGTACGTGCGTATAACCCGAACGGTTAGTAATACGCGGTGCTAATAATAATAATAATAATAATAATAATAATAATAACAATAAGCTATCATTAATACCACAATCACCAGGTTCAATTCCCGAGTCCTAGTGTAATTTTTCAAAATTTATGAATATTAGGCCTATACTTGATACGGCTTTATCTGTAACCAAATTATTATTTTGATCTTTCACAATTCGCTATCCATGTATAATTAAATTGATTAATCCATACTTAATTACTTGTTTTATTTCTTTAATGCAGAATGTGGATGCAGACAGCGCATAGAGACCTCACTAACTACCAGTGGAGGCTGGTGTCCAATGCTATAACCAAGTGTTCACTACCCATTTTTGTTAAGTTGGTATTTGCAGAAATCTGTCGCTGGAGAAGCTACACAAAACCACAAGACACCCACTTAGCCTCCACAGTAATGGACTCTATAATGCTTCTTTTTGAGATGGTGGAAAAACAGGTCATTATGAACACAATAAATGTATAACTGTATTTTATCATATCTCTTGGAACGATTTCTCTTAGGCATTTATTTCATACTAGCAGCCCAACCCGGCTTCGCACGGGCATAATAATATAATAAAAGAAAATACACAATGTTTTACAGTGAGTTT
>CABEEJ010007279.1:0-32159 GCA_901482245.1 Timema douglasi | reverse complement strand
CCCTTCCTCTAACTTCAACCTTTCCAATTCCTAACCCATTAGAGTAATTAGTACTTAGGCGTATTACCAAAACGGGTAGTAAGACGTGGTACTAAAAAAAAAAGAACCTACCCTCAAAAATGGCTTTAAACACTCTTTCCTTGTCCTATTTATTTAAGATTGAATATATGAAGGTTACCTAAGAAACAGTGAAGTTTTCCTGGCACTCAATCATATTAATAAATAGTTAGTTCTGTGTGTGCTGGCTGGCCACGAATGTCCGCGTATAGAGTAAAATAGTTAAATGGCGCTTGTGTAAAAGGAGAGTTGGAACATATTATTCACTTCATCAAGTCATGCACTAGCAAAATACTGAGAGTTTCTAATGCAGTTAACATTCATACATCTTCTAAACATTTATGTTTTGCAGTAAGCCAAAATTTATTATTCCTTCCAAGTTAATTTCAAGAACAAATAAATGATGTATTTTTTAGGCTGCATTACTACTTATATGTTAAAATCTCATACTCCTCAAATAATTATTGGTTACCTTATTATTAATGATTTCTAAACCAAAAATACTACAAGAGCATGATCTACAGATTTATTTATCGTACAGATAATATGACAGCTTAGCTCAATCGATAGCATGTTTTTATACTGATTTAGGGACACTAGGTTCGATTCCTTACACCGTGGAACTTTTATTTTTAGTAAACATTTGTTTTTTATTATAACGCATATTTCTCGTCTCTGCAACCTCTACCTGGGGTGAAACCAAATTTCATACCCCAAATCTTGGCCAAAATTTTTCAAGAACTTTCATAGTTAAAACACACCAAAAAAATTCGCCTAGAATACTCAACAAACTAATTGCCCCGTAATTCTTACATTCACTTATACTGCCTTTTCCTTTATACAAATGAACAATGATGACATTCTTCCAGTCATAGCAAACATTTAAAATACCAGCAAACCCATTGAACAACTCACACAATATGGAAATTAGTACCATGCCCCCACACTTAAGCATTACAAATGTGATCAAATATACATCCTTGTTTTTGCAATTTTAAATACTTTCATAGTTTTAATCACTTAAGCCATGTTGATCCTTACATTCATAGCATTTTCCCTATTTTCTGCTACAGTTTTGTTACGTTTTGTTCATTCAATTGCTCAAAATACTCCCTCCATCGCACTTTTATGCAATTTTCATCACAGATTATCTCACCACGTTCATTCTGAATGCCATACATCTTTCCTTGCACTCCTTATTTTGTTCTCATTATCCACTTACAGAACAGCTTCTTATTTTCTTCAAGATCATTCTCATTATTTCCCATAATTTTAATCTCATTTGCTATTACTCACCTTAACTACTTTATTTGCATTCATCTTTTCTATTTTCATACGTTATAAATTGTCTTACGTTTTGTTTCAATATTCACAGCAATTATTTGATTGTACGCTTCATTATTTTCTCTCGCAGATTCTGCCACTTGTTCATTATATCATGCATATAATTTTAAATTTCCCACACCCACAGACCCAGATACATCTTTAGCGAGCTCAACTACAGCATCTTTTATTTTGTGAAAAGCATTTCGTCAATCATTAACATTTATTTAGACTTTCCATTCGTGCTCTTGTAAAATAAATTTTCGCCCAGCACACTTTTATCCTTCATTTTTTCCACTTTCATTCTTAATTAATTGCTTAATAGATTTGAGCTGTTCCTCCCAAAATTTCAAACTAATTCAACTACTGAGATCACTATGAAGTGATTCGTTCCACATTCGGCTCCACGGACAGCATAAAATGCTTTACCAAAGTATATCATCATACACCATAAAATCAATCATCGTTATTGAATAACTCCTTTGCCATTTATAAAACTGAATATTATTGTGCTTAAACCAATTAATTGATATAAATAAACCTTTTCTCAAACATAAACACACAAAATCATTAACATTCTCGTTGACACTATCATCATCTTATTTTCCTAAGTCTCCTTCTTAATTATCTCTTTGAGTACTAATCCGTCCATTCATATATCCTAAAAAATAAAATTCTTTCACCTGTTTCACATGCATTAGAGACGTCATGGTCCAACAAATTCAAGTGGGGTCAAGACCTCCAGAACCACTAAACTTTCTACGCCCCTGGTGGCTATAGTTTTGGATGAAACTAAAGATGAAGCAATTTTTCTTAATTGTCTGTCGTTCGTTACACAACGTCGGATGGAAAAGTAAAGGAACTGTTTGTGGGATTTATTGAGTTAACTGCTGACAGATGAGCTGAGCACTTTGCAGCATAATGTGTTGCTGTGTTCACATGTATTATTGTCCCTCCAAGATTGTAGCTCAGAGCTATGATAGGACAGCAGTTATGGTGGGACATTTAAATGAACTTCAAGATAGAGCGAAATAAACTTTTCCAGAAGCTTTATTTGTGCATTGCTTTGTTAATAGATTAAACTTAATGCTAACACAAGCTGTTTGAAAATAATATAGTGTAAAATATGTTTATGGCATTGATTGGAATGCCGTCATTTTTCTCTAAATTCTCAAAACGGATGCTTACCTTAGACGCTGAATTACAAAGTAGAGTTTCGAAAGTTGCTTCAACCAGATGAAATTACATTCACAATGGTCGATTAGTACAAAATATATTTGAATTCCGGATACCACTGTTAGACTTGTTTGAAAACCTCATTGGACCGAGTGGAAATTGGGATTCAGAAACATATAATGCTTCACATGGCTTTTTAGCATCTCTCACAGATTAATTTTTTTTGTTAAGTGTTTTCTCGCAAATATTTCCTCTCACTGATAATTTATTTGACATTCCTCAGACTAAATCAAATTACATAAGCAATTGTGTTAAAAAGGTATCCGAGCTTCATAAATTAACTGAATGTAGACGGAATGATTTGAAAAGATTTTGGGCAAAAACTACTAATTTAGATGACATTTCAGAGCTTAAAAAATATATTGAGGATTGATAATGTTAGTTATTTAAAAATTACATATAGGAGAGTTTTAAATGAGTTCCTAGACAATATCACCTATTAGCTGGATACTAGATTTCACAATTTGTTTTATTATTATTATTATTATTATTTCTTCACTCTTAAATAGTAAAGAGAACCTACGATTTTACCCAAGAATTTTAAGAAATCGTATTTTAGTCGCTAATAAAAAGTTATTGTAAACACTTTGAAATTATTTCCCTACGCTCTCAGCTTACTGTGACATAAATTTCAGAATAACTAAGAAATAAAAGTGTAGGAGGGGTGTTGTCATTTCTAAAAGAGTTTGAACTTAGCCTACAATGAAGTAGTAAAACTGTGGGAACTAATAATGACAATCCCTGCTACTAGGGATTGGTGAACGCAGTTTTTCAACTTTAAAGAGGATAAAAACATTTGTGAGTAACTTTCAAAGCCAAGAAAGACTCTCCAAATTATCATTGATTTCGATAGAAAAGGGAATACTTAAACAAATTATGAAACAATAGTCCAGTAAAAATAATAATGTACCTACTTAGAATTAATTGCAAAAGAATTGCTATAAACGGATTATATAAGGAAGAAATCCTATAAAAACTATAGAATAAATTCTAACAAAGTCTGCTCACTGCGCAAGCCACCATCATGAGATAATTGTGGAAATTATTGGTCTCCAGAGTGAACGTCATCAATATCTTTGAAACTATACATTTTACTCCAGAAATGTACTGATAAATGAAATATAATAAAATTTATTATAAAACATGTTTTTACATTCTTAGTGTGATGTATGGGAATAGAACTATGGAATTCTAAATTTCACAGGTCATTATCGATAATCGACTTTTTTAGATTACCTATATTTCGTTTGTCTAACTCGCTTAAAAGTGCTAATTATGTTATTGACAACGTTGCAAAAAAATCCCTTGAAGTTTAAGTAAGCTAAGGTAAGATTCACATTTTGTTATTTCAATTTCTAAATTCATCAATTATTTTAATTCTTTACAAGCATATTTTGTGTCACCTCTAGCCCACAAAAATATTTTTAACTGTTTAAAATAACAAACCCAATAAGGGATCAGTGGGAGCTTCCAATTAAACTAGGACCCATAAGGCTTCATTGCTTTCCTTTGTCCAAAATTGCCCATACAACATTGGTCAAACTTATAGTGTTTTTTAAATAAACAAAGATTTGAATGGGAGGGGAGGATTGTAAATAAACCACAGCTGGAGTACATCAAACAAACCCAGTCCAACTCACTAGACAAAATCCTATTAATATATTGCATTCGCATTGTTTGTCTAAAATCAATAGTCAAAATATTGATGTGAATAAAAAAAATTAAGCGTTGTACAATTTGGTCACATTATTTTTCATATTTTTATCAATCAAACAATATAATACAAAATGTACGAGACATATTAAAAAAAACTCCATGGCATGATGTGAGCCCGCAAGCGAGCTATACCGACCGAGCGGCCGCCACCGTTAGCGATAATAGTTCCAAGTTCCATATTTGTTAATAGAGGGAGTCATGTACTCAGCACAACGTTCTCTAAACAAGAGTTGCTACTCTTTGAATTTAATAATTGGTGAAATATCTACTAAACAAATTTAACTAAAAAATTGTTAAACTATGATTTATTTATTTATTATGAAATCGGAACGAAAATAACAGACAAACAAAACAATATATAATTTTTTTTTTACAAAAATGAAGTCTCTTGAACATCCATTAAGTAATATAAAAATTGTTATAAATTAGTTAATATATAATTCGTATACAACTGAATAAAATAAATAAAGTTCAAGATGAACAGTAATAATTAAGTCCAATTAAGTGCCACAGGCATTTATGAACAAAGCATATTTATAACGTTTTTTTAACTTATTTTTTTCTTGGTGAAATAAAAATTTAAATCAATAGCTCTAAACAATTTTAAGCGTTATATTTATTTTATTTATATTGTTCTAATGTGTTTTGGAGATGTTGGCGCGACTGTCGATGTCGATTGATGGCTACCGCGCTCCACAATAGCTTTGGATCACTTCCAGAGTGCAGCTCTTGGCACAACACTCGTCGACAATACCACGTCTTGATCGCCGGGAAGACTCTACTGGCTGGAAGGAGGCAGAGTTGGAGCGAGTTCTGAAAGGAAACCTTGGAGGTTCCTCGATTATAGGAGACTCCGGCCAGTCGTCCAGTGTGGCTTCTGAGAACAAGATACATATACAGTTTAGTTCTACCAAACAATACCTCAAATAGTAATGAAAAATCATATTCAAAGTTATACTCGAAAGTTCATTATCTCACTTACAAAAGTATGCCCCCTATCCTTGTCTTTAGCTAGCTCTCTCCAGTCCCCCTTATTACGCTTTATCCCTTTCAGGTCCATTATAATGTTATCCTCCCATCTTCCTCTAGGTCTTCCCAATGGTTATTATTTAGCACCGCGTCTTACTACCCGTTCGGGTTATACGCTTTCCCAATGGTCTTTTCCCGTTCAGTTTGTCAATCAATACTCTGAACAAGGTTCTAGAATCTCCTATTCACACTGCTTGCCCTGCTAACCGTAATCTACAATACTTGATAATCCTAACAGTGTCTTGTGATGAGTAGAGGATATGTATCTCATCATTATGTAACCCCCTACACTCCCCAGTAGCCTCATCCCTTTTTTGGACCAAATATTTTCCTAAGCCCTTTGCTTCCTAACAACCTAAATCTGTTTTCGTCATGTACGGTAAGAGACCACGTTTCACACACATAAAGAACAACCGGTAGAATTATAGTTTGAATGTTCTGAGCTTTACCTTCCTTAACAGCAGGTGAGATGTCAAACTTACTAACCAAATAATAGCATGCATTTCCTGACGGTATTCTTTTCCTAATTTCCAATATAATATCGTTATTTTTAAGTAAAATTGTTCCTAGATATTTAAACTCATTTACCTCGTCAATTTTTTTTTTTTCGAAGTAATCTCTAAATTTACTTCCCTAATCTATATTATCTGTGTGACTATATACTTAGACTTTTCAGAGTTCACTTCTAAATCTATTTACTTGTTAACCTATAACATTTTTTTTTTGTTGTATTTCTTGCAACAGCTTTCTTACTATTGTCTAAAAATCTATAAATCATCTGCATATCCTAATAGCTGCATTGTACCTTTTAATGTCAACCATTCTCTAGTCTCTTTCAGTACCCTGATAGCATACTCTAAGGATAGACTATAAAGTAATGAGGAAAGTGCCAAATTATATATATTTTAATATCAAATATACCGTAAGCTTGGGCTTAAAATTCATCCTACATGTTCCTTACAACTTCAAAGCTCTTTATTAAAGTTGTATTAAGGTTTGACTTTACATGTTTTAAGATTTGAATAACATTTTGTAGAATCATGAGTGGGACAGATTTATACCCTCCCCGTTTTCTAACCCTCCACTCCCCTCCCCTCCTAACCCCCTGTCCTATAAGACGAAATACTGGTCTCTGGGCTCGTAAACACAGTCAGAAAGCAAAATGTGCATTACAAATAATTCATGCTATTGACATTATCATCGTTAGACCATTGTTTAAACATATTAATCTCCCCCTAGAATAGCTATAGCCTATTTAACAGAGGTGGGAAACGTATTTTTCAACGTAGCCACAGGTGTGGTGAACGTAAAGTTAAATTCGCCACATCATGTAAAAATTGAGAAATTAGGTTGCTCATTCAAACATTTAAAACAACACACACAGTTTGGACAAATTTATTCAAAACAGGTACACTTTGACTACTCAGACATAGATTATTAAAAGTATTCCAATTGAAAATATAAGACAATTTATTAAATTTAATGGGAAATTTAACAATTATTTTGTCTTACAAGCTGCAGGAACATTTTCTGAATATCTGAAATTTATTAATTTGTGGAAAGCTTGCAATGATAACTGTGTAGGAAATATAAAGTTATAACGAGCACACGCCACCAGGAAAAAGTTTATTTTATTGTTATAGCTGGCTAACTCAAATTCGCCACATTTTATGGCCAATTCACGAGTGACAAAAGTGTTGCCCACCTCGACTATATAGTACTGTATATACCATGCACGGCTAGCCGGACAGGACAAACAATTCTATTTAGTGGGTTTAATAGATTCTGTGTCCTGTTTGCTGTATATTTGATGATTATTATATTATTTTAAAATATACTTATTAAATCATATATTTTTTACTATTGAACTAATTTTAAATTATTTACATATAGGTCCTATTTATAGCAACATTTACAAAGCTATAAAACTAAGAATGTTTTTTGAGCAGATCGAGGGTTTTTCAAAAATTTGTTATTCTTAAATAATTTTTAAATTTCTTTGTACTTTTTGGTACTATAACATAATTCGTGGAATGCAAACATAATTTACTCTTTTAAGAGTTGGTTTAGTTTTTTTTACAAATTATAATATTTAGTAATAAAGAACATACAAAATACGTAAAGTTTAATAGTAATCTTGTATTTTATCCCGAAAATATAAAAATAAAACCATTATATAAATAATAAATTACCTGCATGAGTGGGCACGCATACAAGGACGTTAGTCTTGTCTATAAAAGTCTGATTTTCCGGTGACGGTTAAGGATAAGGCTCGTATTCCTGCTGGCTGTGTTTTTAGGCGTTTCCCCCCCTAAATGGTTTCAATTCTCCCTTCACAAAAATGTTGGTACATGTTCATAAAACTTTACCTTCCTCATCTCCGAACCACAAGTGTGAATATGTGTATAACAAAATACACATCGCAGTGAAGTATCATTATAGACGCTGAATAGAGTGAGATTACTTTCGCTATGATATTGAACATTCGACCAAGAACAACCTACCAGAGATGAACTAATACATTCCAGCTAAACTGGGGATGTTGCAAACCTCAAAAAATAGAAACTAACTCATATCTTGAGTTTTATGTGGGAAATATGTTTCAAAAGGCTGAACACCAGATGAGAAATTAGAGAGGGAAAATAACATTTGATGTTAAATAATGTTAACTCATATGGGGCCTTACCTTCTTGCACACTTTATTATCTTATTTTGGGTTGTTTTAGGCGTACTACCCGTCCTAGAAATCCAAGTTATTGGATCATATCAATCTATCGTCTTCCCTGTATGTACAATGCGTATAAAGTGTTTTTTATCCGAGTGATTACTTCACTGCCAAGATAATATTAATAATACCAAAGGAATATTGAGATATTATTTAGTAAGGAAACACAAACATAATTGAAGATTTAATGTTACTTTGACTAATTTATGTCAAAATATGGTCTTAACATTAGCATAATTTGTATAAAAATACTCTAATAGGCTATTAATTAAATGTATAATAAAGTAGTCTTATAAGTAATAAAATACAAATTTTTAACGAATTTAAATGAATGGGGATTTTTGTTCAAAGTTGACTGTTTTTTATATGTTTAACAA
The DNA here is from genome assembly GCA_901482245.1 of Timema douglasi. Taxonomy (NCBI): domain Eukaryota; kingdom Metazoa; phylum Arthropoda; class Insecta; order Phasmatodea; family Timematidae; genus Timema; species Timema douglasi. The sequence continues at coordinate 23,696 of CABEEJ010007279.1, read as the reverse complement.
TAATTGATTCCAAGATATTAAAAGCAATTATTAAAATACTGACTAAATTGGTTTTTTGAGGGTCATATAGAACATTTAGGTTATGTTTAACGTGATGGAAGACAGAAGAGAAGCATTTGGACTGGTGTTGGGATTAGTTGTTCCACAGGTTTGCTGATGAGAGGATAGGACCGTAATGTAGTCAGTTAAGGTAAGAATGTCAGGGTAGATTATGTGCACTGCAGACTTAACTCCAATAGTAGTTCTCTATATCATTCCTCTCAAATGCAACTGATTTCTATTGGAGAAAATAATATTATTTAAATGTTTTATACTGTTCCAATAAAGTAGAATTTAGAAACAAATGGGAGCCCTCAGTCAAGGCTGATGCCATCTTAAAGTTCCTCTTGATTCAGAGAGCCCTTGAAAGGACTATTCAGACGCAGTCCATTCCTTGTTACTGTTTTGTGAATAGGTGAATGAATGCTCCGTTACATTATATCAAATATATATATAAGTTGTCATGTATAATCAACCAACCATTCTACAGTTCACAGAATCAAATATGTTAGTTAGTTAAAATAATTTAACTTTCAATTCCTACCTAATTCTCTGGTCAAACAGTCTAAGGCGTCATGAGGTATATGGACTACCATGTATTAATAATTATTGATATCTGCTTCTTTATACATTGCTATATGCATTAAATTACTCTAATTGTTTAAGGATTAAGGTGGAATACTTGTCAAATGCTCTTGCATTGATATAAAAGAAGACTGGGAAATACTTTAGGGTAAAAATATCCTAAATACACTTAGCGGGATTCATCCCATGATCTTATTGATAGATTAGATAATAATTACATCTACACCCTGTGCCAACTGGTGTAGGTAGTATTTAGTCAGTGATTTTTGGCTTTACACTAAAAATTAACTTATTAGATTTTTTGTGGTTAGGCCTGATAGGGATGCAAGAGTTTTAGAGTGTTGTATCCATCAAGTTTAACTAGTAGCCATATAAATAGATACTAACTAAAATGTATTTGTTTGTTTAATGGAAACTGTATGATATTACATTACCTTGGCCATAAGGGTGCCATGAGCTGCAAAGTATTGAGAATATTCTGAACATGACTTCAACCATGTCCATGTAATATAACTCTACAATTATAACAAGCTTTGATAAGTAAATATATTTCCGAAACCTTAAAGCTAACATTATTTTGATAAAATAACATTATTTTGTCTACAGCTATGTTAACAAGTTTACTTTAAGGTGTAATCAATTAGTAATTATATAAAATAACTTGCCATAAAGGCATTAAGGTCACCAAAGGGAAACATGTTTTGGAAGCCTGTTTTTAGATAGTGATAATAGATTCTAAAGCTCGTCATACAACATTACCTTGGTATAATATGATACATTATGATAAATTACACAAATGTAGATAATTATATTTATAAATGGCGAGACCTATAAATGTACATACGTGTTAATTGTCGGGTAGTATTTGAAAATTGATATACAAGTACCAGTTCAGAAGCCCTATTTACTGTAAGTTTTAATAGATACGTACATACATATCTAATCACGCCATTCCCTTACGGGGCATGCAATAAACTGTTAATATAGCTTTAAAAAAAACCTTCATACTTAATCCATCCTCACTAACTTTTCCCCCACTTTACTATCCTTGCATACTTCCTTCACTTCAATGACATCCATGCACAGATTCATGCATGCTCTTGTATTCATAAATCTCTTAATGTTTCTCTTTTTCACATATTAATCTACCAAATTTAGTCACGTCTAGCATGGCATACCTCTTCCTTTTGATCCATACACTTTACTTTCAAATACTTGTGTCGTCACTTGATCCATATCTATCCTCTCAATATTCCCAAACCACCGTAAGACACTTCTTTCACATAGCCCTATTGGATTCCTTTTCAAACCATTATCCTTCCGCACACATTCATTACTGACTCTGTCCATACGAGTTTTTCAACATACATTTCTTAGATATCTCATTCCATCACATTCACCATTCTCTTGTATTACTCCTGACAAATCCACGCTTCACATCCGTAAAACAACGTTTATATACTGTCATCTTTACTTCTGTTTATACTACCTTATTCTTTGAAATATTACAAATACATCCAACTACTCTACAATGATTTCACCATCTATCCTTCCATTTTTACAGAACATTTTCCTCGGATACACAAAATCATTCCCTTGTTCTAACAGTTTTCCATTTATATTAAGTTTACAATCATTTTCTGATCCATCCTTATAAAAAACCAATACCTTAGTTTTGACGACATTTATACGAAGATCCATTCTGTCTGTTGCCACACTCAACTGATTTAATGTATTCTGCAAGTCACTTTCCTCGTGAGACATCAATATGGCATCATCTGCATTTAACAGCATTCACACATTCACATTGTTTATTTGTACACCAACCGCTTCCTCATAAGCATCCCTCGTACACTTATCCAATAAAACATTATACAACCATGGAGACAAAACACAACCTTGTCTAACACCCTGTTTCATATCAAACCATTCGCTCAAAGCTTCATATACCCTAACGCACGATTTAATCTCATAAGGCACCGCTTGATTGCATTTACTACCAACCTTGTGATTTTGATAAGATAGGTAGCTTAGTCAAGAACCATCTTAATTTTTATCTGTTATGAAGGGGGCTGAGCTAAGGGGGTGGAGCGGTGGGTCCACCCCGGTTGGCAAAGGTTGAGAACGGTAAAGTGAAGAAACCTAATATTTTTGAGAGCCTTATAAGTACCTACCTAAGATAACATTTATTTAGAGTTATTCAGGATTGTTTTCCGTAGTTGCAAAGACTAGATATATGGTTTTGTTTCCGTTTTCATTGCTAAGCATCCACACTATAATCTCTAAGAACATTCCATAACATACTGCTATTCATCCGATCGTACGCTTTCTACAGATCAACAAATGGACTATACACTTTTTATCACTATCATAAATTTCTCGATCACTTGTTATAACGCAAATATTTGTTCCATGTAACCTCTACCTGGCATGAAACCACTTTGCACACCCCAAATCTTTCCCGCAGTTATTTCTAGCACTCTCTCAATTAAAACTCTCCCAACAATTTTGCCTGGAATAGTCAACAAACTAATTTCCCTATAATTCTTACATTCACTCTTACTGCCTCTGCCTTTATACACAGAAACAATGATGGCATTCGTCCAGTCATTAGGAACTTTCGCAATCCTAGCACACACATTGAACAACTCCCACAATCTGGAAAGTAATACTATGCCCCCACACTTAAGCATTTCATTTGTGATTCCATCTACGCTCGCAGCTTTGCCATTCTTTAACATTTTCATAAATTTAAACATCTCAGCCTCGTTAATTATTTCATTGCTTATAACATTTTCCCTATTTTCTGCCTTTCTACAGATTTTCGCCATACAATTGCTCAAAATATTTTATACATCGCCTTCTTACACCGTTTTCATCCCAGATCATCTCACCACCTTTGTTCTGAATGCAATCCTTGTTTCATTCTCTTTACCCACTTCCAGAACAGTTTCTTATTACCTTAAAAATTAGTATGCACTCTGTATCCTTATTTTAATCTAATTTACTCTCTACTTTCTTTTACCCCTTTCTTTGCGTTCATCTTTTTCTCTTTGTATATGTCCCACAACCTCTCATGTTCTCTTTCCCTCTTCACAGTAATAATTCAGTTTTAATAGAAATATATGTTTTAATGTTAGGCGTTTATTAATATTTAACAAATATCTCAGAAGTAAGATTTTATAATAGATTTCTACTACTAAACATTTTCTAGCGGTGATATTACATGGTGTCCATCTAGGCTTAACCAAGTGACATTACAAGTTTTACCTTGAGTAGACTTCTTGAAATGGGTGTTATAAACACCTTTACACACCAGCTTAACAATGTCAGCTAGATGCTTGCCGCAAAGCTGAAACTCTCTTTTATCTAAGATCTTCAAAGAATCGGACTGCGCATGCGTCAAGGTGAACAGACACGCTATCACTGCGATGGTGACCAATCGCAGGCTATGTCTCCACATCTGCAAACACGTAATTTTCATTGGACATTTTGTTTTCATTAGCAACCAATAATTATGAAAATAAGGAATTAAATACCCTTTTTCATATTTAAAAACCACCTCATAAAACATTCTATAATCATTTTGGGTAATCCTAACTTTCACAAAATTCACTGAAATCCTATACAGTCACTACTACTTATTAAAATAGTTTCCTGCCAACCTTGTAATTTTGATAAGATAGGTAGCTTAGTCAAGAACCATATTTATTTTTATCTGTTATGAAGGGGGCTGAGCTAAGGGGGTGGAGCGGTGGGTCCACCCCGGTTGGCAAAGGTTGAAAACGGCAAAGTGAAGAAATCTAATATTTTTGAGAGCCTTATAAGTACCTACCTAAGATAACATTTATTTAGAGTTATTCAGGATTGTTTTCCGTAGTTTCAAAGACTAGATATATGGTTTTGTTTCCGTTTTCATTGCTAAGCTTTTAGTTAAATGATTTGGAACGTCAAAGTCATTAGCAGAAGGCTGAGTTACAAAATATATTAGTAATAATATATCCCAAATTTTTTGAAAATATTTTAATGAACTGAACCTGAACTTTGAACCCTTTTACCTCAAAAGAGCTATACAGAATAAATGACTGAACTATTCCCTATGAGGATTCCTTACGTACTCTCTGTTTACCGTGAAATGCATTTGTAATCTATATCATCGTGGAATAATACAAGGTAAGTTTGCTAATTTACAAGGTAAATGATATAGATATTTCATCAATGAGATTGGTGGTGTGAAGAACGAACATTGCTTGGGAAGGGAGGCTTAAACCATATTTCAGTTCGGATACCAATAAATCTGCCAACCTATGTCAATGGAAATAATATAATTAATAAATCACATCAAACAATATCATAACTATCAACTTGATTAATATTTTAATGTTTTATTATTACTTAAATACATATACCAAAGTCTATGAATAAATAACAGATATTTATTTCGCAAAAGTAATGTCAAACAACCGATGATTAGCCATCCACCACCTGATAGGTCCTGGCAAAAATTAGCCACAGATCTGTTTGAATTTGGGTCCGATGGCTATTTGGTTGTAACAGATTATTATACTAGATGGATAGAAATAGAAATTTTAAAGGGTAAAACAGTTAATCATGTAATTAAAAATTCAAATATATATTTACTAGATTTGGAATAGCAAACATTTTGATCTCAGATACATGCCTTTCAATAGTTTGGAATTTCGAAATTTTGCCTTAGATTTTGATTTCTTAGCTGTAAACCCAAGTCCACTTTACTCTAAGTCTAATGAAATTGCGGAAAAGATACTTTTAAGGGCAAGTTTGCTTTACTTATACGACTTCTCTAGTGATTAAAGATTGATAATTACTACCATCTGCCTTGAACTTTAATAGTTCAGTGAATACGAACGAGGTGAGCTAGATCAAGGAAATAAGGAAACCGCTTTGGGTGAGCTAGGGGAAGGAAATGAACAAAGAGCTTGGCGTGTGAGACAACGGCGAGCTAGAGGAAGGAAAGAAGAAGAGAACTTGGCGTGTGAGACCACAGTGAGCTAGAGGAAGGAAATAAGGAAATAACTAAGTGAGTGAGATCATGGTAAGATAGAAGAAGGAAAAAGAAGAGGTAGTTTGTTGAAATGAAACAGAAGTGTGTCTAGCATTTGGTTTACTCCTCTAGTATGGGTGAGGGGAGAGTGCTACCCGTGCAGGGGCTAGGCAACCACTGGTATATGGGGTAACCGGTCACTGTCTTTTTAACTTCCTTTTAGCTAGTTCAGGGGGACTTTCCCCTGGCCATGTAGACACGAAGAGGGTAGCTTGTCTGTATTCCAAACCGCACTAAAATTATAACAAACAAATAGCTCATGGAATATATTCCAGACCTAACTAGGTTTGACATTAAAGTCTGCCAATCCAACCCAAGTCACTGCGGATGCGCAGTAGCCATATTTGTCGGTGACTGTCGTTTGGAATATATTTATGGCAGTCAATATTGAAAATATTCAAATAACCGCTAGTGTTTAAACGTTTGAAATTAAATTTCTCTCAGCATTCTTGAAATTCTAGGGTCAGTCGCTAGGTGATGAAAACAGGGTTTATTATTGGGAGCTCAGAGAGTCTGTTCTATTACTCTCTCTTTGTTTAAAAAAAATTGTAGTGGCATTGTTGGTGTGGAGTCAAGTGTTTATTTGTTTCTGGCTGGACGATAACATATAACTTATTTTAATTTGTTTAATTTAGCACTAGATCTTAATTACTGTTCGGATTTTCCGCTTGTCATTATTAATATGTACAGATTATAAAATATATTAATGATAGTTTGCTTATAATAAATGCTATTAGTGATTCTGTGTTTTCTCGCGAGTAAATTCAATCTCTACTTGAGATAAGCAGAGGACGTAAAATAACAAGAAACGAAGACTTGTGGGAGAAAATTGTCCGTAATAATTCTAAGAAAAGTAAGTCAACAAAGAAAGAGTTGGCTAAAAATAGACTGTTCACACAAACGAATTAATGGATGCAATGCAGTGGACTTGGTTAGTTCTGAAATTGATAAATTCTTTGAAAACTACATAAATTTAAAACAAAAGTTGAAGAGGACCATTTTTTAACTAAACACATGCCACTTAGTGTGTAAAAAACAAGAATACCAAGAAAGGAGAATATAAGATCACTGAATACCGTGCTATAGTTTGTTCGCAAGTCTAATGGCCTTTTGTCTATGTTTGTGCCAAATTATTATTGTATATTACCTAGGTTGGGTGCACTATATTAATTCTTTATGCAGATATTTTAAATTTCATAGTGAAGCTAGGCCCAAAGATAGAGGTGGTTTAAAATAAACTGAAACTAATATTAAAATTTCAGAATCAATTGATAATTTTATTTGGAGACTTAATTGATGTTAGAACCACTATATGTACGGTAAAAGTGTAAGAGGATACCATTCTCCTGAATTGAATGTTATGAAGCTATATGTAGAAGAGTGAAATCAATTATTTCGGCTATAAATGAGTTCTCTCTCTCAAAACTTTTTAAACTCTTCTAGCTTTGATCCAACTTGTCTTTTGGTGACTCGTAAAGTGACATTTGTTCTTCCTGTGAAGATATGAAAAGTTATATCAATTTTCCGACTGATGTTCCCAAAATTTTTGAAATGATGACCAAATATGAGTTACACAATTTTCGGGCCAAGAGATTCTATGAAATGATGTAAAACTAAGAAAAAGCTATTCTCAGTGTTTCTTTTGACATGCAACAAAATCAACCTCTTCTCAAACTGCCGGTGAGATTTATTATTTGCATCAAATATGGATATACAACTTGACTTTCATCATACGTGAGGGTGTGCATATAAATACTTTAACTGGAAATCAGTCTTCAAGGGGTTTCAACGAAGTTTGTTTGGTATTCACTGCTTTTCTGTCGGTATATAACTCACGATACCAAGATGATCCCAATAAGCCTCACACGCTGAGGCTATTTTCTGATGCATGTTCCAGCCAGAACAAGAGCTACACAATAGTTGGCAGACCCCACTTCAGTGACCGAATGGTCTAAGGCGCTATTCTCGCAATAGACTAGACTGTCGAAGATGGGGAGTGACCAAGGCTCAATCTCAGTTGTGTGCACTGAGGGTGGTTTTTCAAAATGGGTTTCCACTCTCCCTCCACGCAAATACGTGTGTACTTCCTCTAACTTAAACCTTCTTAGACCCTAACACATAAGTGTAGTTAGGTGTATAACCTGAACGGGTGGTAAGACACGGTGCTTTTAACAAAATTTGACAGCTAATTGCACTATTTAAGAAACAAAAGACTAGGATATTTTCTAAAATTGAACATATTTTTCCTGTGTAAGGTCACAGCTCTATTATGCCCTCTAGCAAGTATTTGGCAGAATGGAGAGAATATTAATTAGTAAGTTAGAAGTAATACAAAGCCCTGAAGAATACCATTGTACTTACTGGCAGCACGGAACCATGAAAGTGTTGGGCTGTGACTGGAATGTAAAATACCTCATATCATTCTGTAAAAAGGATTTAAAATCCAAAACTCCTTTCAAGGTTAAAGAACAGAAGGTGGGAAAAATATCTACACTAGTCAAGAATATCATTTTATCATCTCGAAGAAAAGTGACATATTTAGTGGAAGCTACAAACACATTGTAGATGTACTGTACCTCAAATTAACAGCACCAGCGAAAAAAACAAACTTATGTATTAAACACACGATGAAGCAAGAACAATTTTATAAGGTGCCATTGCTGTATCCATAATGATTCGCTAGTTTTTATGAACAAGAGCCTCTTGTATAAAAATATAGCCATTTAAAACTTTAAATGAATATAATTAATTGTGTTTTTAATTTTCATTTATTTATCTTATAGTATACTATTTTTATTATTTATAAGTTACTGCAAATAACTTCATGTTAATAGAAAAAAAAGTGTTTATGTGCCTTAATTTCTAACACCTACAAGAGCCTTTTGTGCAACAACATTTATTTATGACTTTGAATTTTTTTTTTTAATGAACAGAACTCTTTCATTTATATTATGAGTCTTCTACATTTTATTATTTTTATTATTTTTACTTAAGATTCTTCAAGTTAATAAAAAAAAAAATATTTTTTTTAGGTCTTACTGCTTGATAGCTGATTTCATTTGATTTTGTTCCAAACAACACTAAGACATGACTTGTCTTGATTGAAATACTAAAGCTTAATATATTTTGTCAAATGTAAAAAAAATAATATTATTGTGTTTTTTCAATTAGTTACAGGTGATTAAATAAAAGAGCAAACAACAAAGTATTTATGTCAATGGTCCTATTTATTAAAATAGAGTTTTTTTCGCCTACCTGAAAAGAAAAATCTCCTTATTAAATTAGTGTGTTTTAGAATTCACCTCGTCTTACTAAAGGCACCCATTGAAAGTCGAGAGTGGACAATTATTATTATTATTATTATTATTATTATTATTATCATCATCATCATCATCATCTTAGCCTATCCATATTAAAAGAGGAGGAACAATAGTTATACCTCATGATGATTAAACCACAACAAGACCGTAATCATGTAGCTTAATAGGGGGTCAATTGCGGGTTAAACCACCCTCTCCCGCTGAAAGTTGACAAAAGTTATTAAAACTGCCTTATTTTGATTCAAACAAAACAAGAAAATACGTGTATATAGTGCGTCGCCAGTTTCAACCATTGTAATGTTTTGGTATGATACATTTACAAATAAAGTTTATGAATGTGCACATTAGTCAAGCAACAAAGCCGTATAAACTTTGACAAAATATTGAAAAATAAAGTAGGAAGTATTTAGTGTGACTTGATAGTTGTGTGGAAAAGGGTAAATCTTTGAGATTAGGAAACAGCAAAACAATTCAACTGGTAGCGATTCGAATAGTAGTTCCGAGATCCCATCACAAATAAGTCAGGAAATAAAGAAGAACGAGAAGGAGAAATGGGATAAAAAGTGGAGGGAGAGGTGTCCATCCTTCAATCCCTAACTGCTTTCAATATTGGACCATGTAATCAACTGTGACTTAGCATTCAACATTATTAGATTAAAAACGAAATCATGGGCGTGATGTAATGACACTATTGTTCGAATGTCTGGTTTAAAGTTATCAGGAATCCAAGATCACNCCCCCCCGGCCCCCCCCCCCCCCACTCTTATCCTCTTGCCACCCATATATAATCTTCCCTCCCCTCTTGGTGGTATCACCACTTTGGGAACCACTAGTTTAAAAGCTATTTAGAGTTTGTTTTTAAACGTAGCATTTTCAAAATAATAATAAGGAAGTGAAATAAATCTATAAAGGTGTCAGTTAATTCCAGGGGTAAAGAATATTCAATGGGAAATCTTCTTCTCCAAACCCCGAAAATTCCACTGGAGGAGTACCAATACATCGCATGTTCACTACATCGCGTTTTTGGTACAAATACATTGCAGGTCCATCACGTCACACTTTCCCCACCTCTCTACCCACAGATAACCCTACTCTGACGTACAACCAATAGGAATGAAAAGGCGTTTATATACAATTACATCGCAATACAAAATATACATTGTGTGTCCATTACATCGCACTTTGCTAGGATAGTGGGCCTGACTCAGATTCACTCTCACCTCTGACTCTCACTTCTAAGGCGGGACTGGTTGGAAGGATGGTGTGCCTGACTCTCGCTTTGAAGTTAGGGCTGATTGCAAGGTTAGTGTGCCTGAATCTCACCTCAGACTCTCTCTATGAAGGTAGGGCTGGTTGAAGGGATAGCGTGCCTGACTCTCCCTTCTGACTCTCACTATAAAGGTGGGGCTAGTTGAAAGGATAGTGTGCCTGACTCTCACCTCAGACTCTCCCTATGAAGGTAGAGCTGGTTGTAAGGATAGCGTGCCTGAGTAACTTCTGACTCTGACTATGAACGTAAGGCTGGTTGAAGGGATAGTGTGCCTGACTCTCACCTCAGACTCTCACAATGAAGGTGGGGCTGGTTAAAATGATAGCATGCCTATATCTCACCTCTGACTCTCTCTTTGAATGTAGGGCTGGTTGAAAGGATAGCATGCCTGACTATCATATCTGATTCTCACTCTGAAGGCAGGTCTGGTTGAAAGGATAGTGTGCCTGACTCTCATCTCTGACTCTCACTTTGAATATAGGGCTAATTGAAAGGACAGTTTGCCTGACTCTCACTTTAAAGGTGGGGCTGGTTGAAAGAATAGTGTGCCTGACTCTCACTTTAAAGGTGGGGCTGGTTGAAAGGATAGTGTAACTTAATCAAAACTTAAATAAACCACACCATAACCGAGATGCCTAGGCAACTGGATCTAAAACACTCCTAAAATAAATACACAATACTTTTGTTTTTTACTTCTTTGGAAAAAAATTGTTTAGATGAAAAGGTATATTATTAGTTTGTAGATTATATTCTTATTTTACTATTTCATTTTTGATTTTCGCTGCACCAAAGCAATTTGAATTTACAAATTAAAGTCTACAAGATTTTTAAAGAAGTTAGATTTTTGGCACGCTAGAAACTCTTCCCCTCCCAATGGGAGTCAGTTGACCCATCATTCTTATTGGTTGTACGTCAGGGTAGGGTTAGTTGTGTGTATAGAGGTGGGGGAAACGCAACGTTATGGACCTGCAATGTATTTGTACCGAAAATGCGATGTAATGGAGACGCGATTTAAAGAACATGCGATGTAAAGGACATGCGATGTAATTGTATGTACCCAATCCCACCGCCACAGGGTATACCTTTATTTAATAAGTGCTCAATGTACATTTTCAGACTTGGAGGCGCTATGTAAGTTTCTAAATGTTAAACATAGTTATAGCATTTAATATATTTAATCCCTACCCTTAGTTATGATAAAAGCAAGCTTCATATATCTTTTAAAATTATTTTATATTCATAAATTTCCTTTGAATACGCTAGCTGGTAGGTTGTGTCCCCAACCCCACCCCTGAGATGTTGACAAAATAGGTTTTTAAAATGTATTGTTGCTCAGTTACTAAAGTGGATTGTTTGTCAAATTCATCAAAAGGGATGAATATACAACATTAAATATATCTTATTTGTATCATTAAGTTGTATAAATTAACATACAAAGTGTGACTCTCTTGGAATATATTTGCCCCCACTCTTATTTACTTCACTCTCTTCTGATATTATATAATACGGAGCTGAAAGATAGTCTTGAATCCCACTCAAAATATATTATATAGGCTTGCAATATTCTTAAATTTTCCTATTTCAAAGAGTTTCTAGCGGTATATAATTTTCTAAAACTTTCCAGGCAAAAACCATTCTAAATAGCTTATAAAGACCTTCTAATTTCAAAACTTTTCTGGGGAAGATCTACTACAAAAGGTTTTTAAAGGAGTCTAATTTTCAAAACTATTCACCGTAATTCGAACCCAAAATATAGTTGATTTAGTCTAGAATCAATCAAAGAGTTGCTATCACAAAAAATAATTGAAATGCTATCTAACTCTGAGGAAAGATTTATAATTCAGGGATTAGAAATTACAATTTCCTAAAACCTGAATGCATAATTTTTTAACTTTAAATATAAATATTTCTAAATCAATATTCAAATATTCTTGTAGATAACGTTACAAAAAACACAACTAATGAACTTGCTAGGCTTATGTCTAGACTGAATATGTAATTAGTGGAGTATGTCTAAACTAATGTCATCTCAGTTACAGAAACGGGGCTCTCCTCTAGAAAGAAAGATTAATACGTGCCTCAGATTATTCGCCCGGATCAAATAGCTATGAGTCAAGATTTAGATTTCATACTCTCTGGGACTATGTTCCATAATTCAGCTTACTAATGGTAGTATTTGTACCAACATTTGTAACAATATATTAGTACACGGTATAGAGGTTATAAGTATACAATCATATTTAGTAGACTGTAAAGTAATTTCAGTAATATAAATATGCCATGTATTAGTTTTTAATTATAAAAAAATTATTTCATCTGTCTATGAATTCCCCTCTCAGACTCCTTTATCAGTGCTAGTTAATTAAAAAAAAAATAGCAACCAATTTCCCACTAAGCTTTGAGCCCCCTTACTTCTTAATCCCACTTACGCCTATGGACAATATAATGTAATAAAATCATAGTAAAATGTGGAATAAATTTCCCTCGAATGTACATTTTGCGTGAAGGAAGCTAAGTCCTATTTGTGTATACTTATATAAGATTTAAAGAGGGAGGAGGTGATGGTTAAATCACGATTTAGTGCACGCAATTTTGTATATTTAGCATTGGAATAAAGAAGATATGAATCTTTGACCAAAGTATAAGCTATTTTCCTCTCATGTTGCCACAGCGGACCACCCCTCTTTGAAAGATATGGATACAGCTCTACTCATGTCCAGTTTTCCTTTTGGGCTTCATTTGATCTTTTTTTTTTGTATTAAATATTTATTGATATAATTTTTTTACACCGCTATATTCAGAACTAGGTTTATTCACAGATTTATTTGATATGTAGGAATGAAGAAAAAAATTTGAAGGAAGTAGACCCCCATTAACGTGAAGACGAGATGGGAACACAACCCCCCATTGCGTTTTTTATGCAACCCCCAATGAATCCGACTGAAATACAAATAAGGACCTCCCCTTCAGCGGCTATCCAAAACATTGCGAGACTGACACCTTATACCAGGGATGACAAATATATGGCACACGAACATTATTTGGGTGACACGCCGACATGAAAAAATAAACATTAAGTAAAACTTTTCTCAAAGTGGTATGATTTTTTGAAGTAGGTAATATTTCGGTATCCATGTCATTCAATGACATGCCACAATGGACTTTGTGAAGTAACTTTTAGAAATCGTCTTGGATCCACCTTACATGCTTCTTGTGGGCTGTTGAAGTCAAGTTATGAACCGAACATAAATATCTTGGCTATCAAAATACAACATATTTAAAAATGATACAGACAAAATTAGATATCTTTCAAATTTTCAATCTATTGTATGTTTCACTGGAGGTGCTAATTTCAATGCTTTTATTTTCGGAAAATTCAATACATTTTCCTTCTTTAAAATCTAGGCATTACTAAAATATTTAGTTAGTTATTCATTACATTTCATAATATTTGACAAGTTTTAAATATTTAAATGCTACTTAAAACGTAAATCATAGGTGCCACATTAGACTACAGTAGTTCAAAATTCAGCTAGGCCTTAAGTGGCACATTGGTCGGAAAAGTTTTGACATCCCTGCCTTAGGCTACAGGAGCATTGATGCGTGTTAAATTGAATGTTTTCAAAAGAAGTGGGGTAATTGTAAGGTAGGCTTTATATTAGTATATCACAATCTACAGTGAACTAAATAGGTTACCCGCTACGATGGCCGCGTGGTCTAACGCGCTACTCTCGCGGTAGCCGATGATCGAGGTTCAGATTTCGGTCGGGTGTACTGAGGGTAGTTTTTCCAAACTGGTTTTCTATTCTCCCTCCACAAAAATTTGGGTACACTTCCTATAAATACAACTTAGTTTATCCTTAAAGTCAACAGCGTAATTAGTACATAAGCATATAAACCAAACGGGTAGTAAGGCGCGATGATAAAAATAACTAAATAATAAGTCTATATCTATTTATATTATGGATATTTTCCCTCTGTAGCTTTTCCCCATCCGGTATATCCACACTTGGCAACTCTGTTGATCAAAGGATGAGGAAGGAAGAATTTAGATGAAATGTGCCTGAACTAGCGTGGAAAAAGAGTAGAAAACCATTTATAATAAAACGTCCTTGTCATACCTGGTTTTATTTAAAGTTAGATTTCTCCATCAACAAAAACTATAACCAACACTCTTAATTCCCTGTGGCCCGTGTCCACAGATGTGGCTAGTGTCACAACAAGAAGGCTTAGTGGCAAAATCATGATCAACTTAACGTTCTCTTTACGTAACGTATCGAAATAACTCGAACAAAACACAGACCATGAATGTGGACTATTTGTAAACAAATTGTTCACTAAAATTATACCCAATCACTTAGGACTAATTAGGCAACAAGTATTTGGGATGGAAGTTTTACTGGATGTACTAAATAAAGTGTACCAAGAGGCTACGACAATATAGAGTTCGTGAGATACGGACAAACTATACTGAAGAAGTCTTCTGCATATCATAAAAAACAAATGATAGACCTGTTGATGTTGCTAACAACATGATTAGCAAGCTGAAACACGTGGTAAACTTTACTTATGTTCCCTTCACGTGAAAGTTCTCTCTTGGACAAATCTTAAGTTAAATGAACGTTAAGTTAACTGGATAGTGATGGCTTCCATTTAAAGACGCTAGTAGAACCTTTACGTTACGTTAGCGTTAAGTGAAGGTTGATCATGATCTCGTCATTATGGTAGTAAAATGATCCAAGATACGGCGAGCTTAGATTTCTCTAAATATCGATGTTGAAAGCAACTTACAACAATTTTATAAGCGAGCGTCATTTCTTGGTCTGGTCCGACTAGACTGCCCAAGAGTTGCCGAGCAACAGGCATTCACATGGTAACAGAAGACCGTGGGTTAGAGGGCGCCCGTTTGAGGAGTTCACTGATTGAATTCTGCAGCGAAGGTTGACGTGCCCAATGAAAGCGCGAACTCTGACCCTCATACGCTGCTCACGTGACCGACTTATGTAACACTGTCGGTAATTAGACTAGGATGGATGACCTTGAACTGCTGATTGACCTGAATAGCCCATCTTGTGGCAGTCGCTTCTCGTTCACTTCAACTTTTTTTTTTAAGGAGAATAAATCACTCCTTGAGGTGTCCAGATTGTTGGCTAGCGTGTGCGACCATGCACTTCTATTCCAGACGGTGTATTTACATTTCTAGAAGACTCAGCGCTACTTCTGTCTAACGAGCTCTTGATGAGGGACCAATTTGTATTACTGAGAAAATAGTTTAGTTCTCGTCCTATAAGTAAAACTAATTAAAGTTCCAAGAGTTTGATTTCTGTGTTCGTTGAGAATAACCTTCTAAACTGACACTAGATATTAAGAGAAATTGTTTTAAATGAAATATAAAGTATTTTATAATAACATAATTGTGTTAGAATCAAATAGCCAAAGCTATTATATTTGCTTTAAGTGAGGAGCTCGGGATATTAATAAATTACACATTTGTAGTCGGCGATTTTCGCACGTCCATCATAGGCTCTGCCTTAAAATATGAGTGAAGGATACCCTGAGCAGGGGACAGTTCCTGGATAGCTCATTAGTCAGAATATTGGCGTACTAAGCCAAAGGTCCCAGGTTCGATTTACGTGTCCAAATTTCATTTTTCAATTTTCAGAATATAATTGTGTAAGTTTCGTTCTATTAAGTTCATATCCTTTTACTGGCACTTGGCGCATTTGTTCTAATTAAGATGAAAGTAACGAGGAAAAGAATAATAATAATAATAGTCCAATTTTAATAGGTAAGGCCTTGCAGAAAATACAAACACGTTTTGTTACAGCCAGCGTAGATAACAATTTAATATATTATTCGTGTTATTTTATAAATATTCTCTAGATAATATATATCAAAAATAACAGCTGTAGATCATATAATTTGACGTATGAACACATGACAGTAAATTTAGTATATTTTCTAGCTGTCAGGTAAGGTTATTCCTATTGAGATTGAACTGTGCAATATAGAGTATAATAGCTATGCTATCAACTATGTCTTCTTGCTGGAAGAAAATTATTCGTTTGGTCTCCGAGACAGTTGTTTTTGCAGTTTCACTTTGACTGGTTGTTAGTTAATACTTAGTTGGACTAATTCGCTAAGCTATTATATTTGTTAATTACGGTTATAGCTGCACCTAAATATCATATTCTTTAAATTGAAATCAAACCAGGGACTTTCATCTCAGTACGCCAATCCTATAATCACTAACCAGGAATAATCCCGTGATAGTCCGATCGTCAGAGCATTTGCGTACTAATCCGTCCTGGGTTTGATTCCCGTGTACAGGTGTCATTTTTCAATTTTAAGAATATGATATTTAGATGCGGCTATAACCGTAATTAACAAATATAATAGAGTGGCTGTTTAATTCATCATGAAATGCGGACTTGTACAGTTATAATTGTACAAGTGGCAGCAGCATTAAGCCAACTACCAAAGGTGGTGGCTGCGTTATCTGATAGCTCGTGATCTTAATTCATCCCACATTATTAGCTGACAACTTTCACACGTCAATCACAGACTCTGCCTTAAAATATGAGTGAAAAATAGCCCTAAGTACGGGACGATTCTTTGATAGCTCAGTGGTGAGATCATTGGGGTACTAGGCCAAAGGTCCCGGTTTATATTCTCGGGTACACAGGTTTCATTTTACAATTCAAAGAATACTATTCTTAAGTGTTATGTTGGTTTATGGTTTAACTCCTCCAAAATTAGGAAATGCATTAATAGAGGTTCACAATTTTGTTGGAATGGATATTTAAGGAGCTTGTTCCTTATAAACGAATGTAGTACTTTTTTGGTGACCTGGTGGTCTAGGGGTAAGGTGTCGGACTTCTGTGCTGGGGTCCGGGGTTCAATTCTCGGTCCCGGCATAGATTTATCTGATTACCAAACCCTTCCTTCACCTCTGACAAGACGTGTATTAATTACAACGTGTGAATGTGGGGAATGCCAAGCCTCCACCGTGGTTTGGATTCCACGTTAAACTGTAGGTCCTCCATTTCATCTCACAATCACCCTTTCTCACAATCACCCTACCATTACACATTAGCGTAAGTGCGTATAACCCGAACGGGTAGTAAGATGTGGTGATAATAATAATAATAATAATAATAATAGTACTCTTTAGGAGGACCATTTTTTGTCGAGTTTCTTTGAACGTCCGTCGATAGCCTTGCTGTACTTGAATCCAGGGCAATACTGGAGAGTTCTTTTGAAACTATGGATTACTTTTCTTTTTAGGATATTTGATTAATGGGTGTCTGGATCATGACCTTCATAAAATTAAGGAGTTAATTTATTTCTTTTTTCTGTATTTATGTTATTCTTTCTCAGAGGAGTCGTATATAAGTGCTGTTTATAGATTTTTCTTTCAAATAAAATGGCAGAAATGAAAATATCCATCATAACCTCAACACATTACGTAGCGTCCTTTAATGAAAATGATTACTCAGCTACAACTTGCCTCACACCAAATAAAATACATAGATACAAAGTTAGATTTGAATAAAAATTCTAACCTTTTAAATAGGCTAAATATTTGTGAAGAGCGCAAGCAGCATTGTTCTGTAATACTTGCAAGATTATGTTTGCAGTATTAAATTTTCAATGGATATTAAATGAATATTTTAGTGTAGGCCTACCTAGCTAAATAATCTGGTTAAATTATGTGTGTCATTCCATAAACAAGGACAAGGTATTTCATGCCAATATGTTTATTAACAATACATATTTAATGATTATTGGTTAATCTTCTGGTAAATCATCTGCACATAAATATTATATAAGCATCATTCCATTATTATTAAATATCAAGTATTAATACGCTTCCAATCGATGAGAAAACTCTAAAACTCCTACTTTTTTTTAAATGCACTTTAGTTTAGAAATTTAATTTTATAAAAATAAATAGCTTGATATTAAAAAAAATTCTCTTTCAAACAAATTTAAAGTGAGTGTGAATTACAAAATATTGAGTCAACGTATACGTTTCTTATATACATTGAATTTTTCTAATTTCTCAAACCAGTAAAAAGTATTTTAAACTCTTACGAGAAATCTAAGCCTACTACAATAATTATTTAAAAGAATGAGGTAACCTAAGATATGGCATCAGTATTTGTTAAGTTCCTGACATATCAATTTCCAGAAGGTTTAATTAATAATATTATATTCAGACAAGTGAGCATGCAGATAAAGGTGTCATACTCGTATCATGTGACTTACCGGGGACGAAGGACTTGAGAATACAATTTTGGCTGGGTGGACTGTGGAAACTTTGCCTAAATCGTTTATCACTCTACATCCATGTCAATTTGAATCTATCTCCTCCAAAATGATCCTTTTCCATTCCTACCCTATTGTTGTAAATATTCCGGATGTGTGGGAAGACATGGAGCACTAAACAATCATTAAGTATAATCTCGTCCAAGATAAGTAGGACTAACTCTATTGATCGATTTTTGGTTGCGTTCAACATATTTGTGATATATGTGATAAATATATGAGCATTATTTTTTCCAAGAACTAAGACACATTTTTGTAAATTTTCAAAAATCTAACAACTCATAACGTTTAATGTTAAGTAGATTTCAAACCTATTTGTAAATGTGCAAACTATATCAAATGTATTTTTCACAATAGTCAGTAGGTTTACTTTTATATTGTATATCTTTAATAGGTTACAATATATCATAATATATTAATAAGTGTGGAAGGGAAGTGGAATAGAGTTAAGAATATTTTTGAAGGTGCTAAATGAAAACGTTAGAAGAGTAAAGAGGAATGAATGAAATCTCTGGGTGACAACAGAAATGCTTCAGAAAAAGGAAGAAATAAATAAATGAAAAAACGTTAACAAAGAAGAATATATGAGGCTAAGCAACGAGATAAGGAGAGATACAGACGATGCGAGGAAATACTCTGTAGAGAAGACATGCGATGAGATAATCAAAATACAAAGAAAGGTGTTAAATCATGTACCAGAAAGTAAAACAACTGGGAGGAAATGAAAACAAAGGTGGGTGAATAATAGGAATAGAAGACCCCAAAGTTCAGATGGCATGGAACAAATATTCAAGGATCACATCCCTCCTGGAAACTATAGCACTATCCATGAATTGATCAAAGCCCTAAATGAAGTAGAGGCGATTAAATGGGATTCCTGAGTCTTATTCAAGTACACAAACCTCAACAAAAAAGTGGACGTTGTTTCTTCATCACCGAATACACAGCTGCTGACGCTATCTAGTCAACTAAGTCTATAGCTTGGTTTCGACCCAAAGACTAATCTGATCAAAGTCCAATAGTCGCCGTACGCGGCCAACATTCTACCAGGCTTGCCCTCGCAAATGTACATCTGCACGGATATCATCGATCCTCAGCCCATGGGTTGAATTGTGGCACCCCTTATACGTATAGTCGGTATCAACAACGTTAACTATTTCTAAGGCATACATAAGACAGATAGCTATGTTCCGTTGCACTACGTGCCCGTACTTAGAAGGAAAATTGAAAGCCAGGAAATCAACATAAGAACAGACACTGGTGAACCTGTACCATTCGAGTTTGGAAGAGTGTGTGTGAGACTTCATTTTCGACGCTGCTCAATATAAACTATCCCTACCAATAATACTACGTCAACCAGGCTGGAACAGGAATATCTTCGATTTAACATGGTGTTCCCTATCAACGCGGGCAGGTGATAAGACATTTTTTCAGCGGCCTTTTCAAGAACATTGTACCGTTTCTGAGAAGCGGCTCTAAAGCTAATGGAAAATAAGAACTTCGTATAGGTATCGACGTGCTCTCCGACGTTGCCAATCAGCGTCATCCTTTCAAAGATGCCCTACGGCAGCATGTCAGCACGGCTGGGACAAACCTAAAATGTAAGGTGAAGCAGAAGATCGACACACTGATGACCGGCACAGGCTCTAAAGGGCATCGTAAGAAGCACTTAAAGTCAGTCTTCTGTCGTTGCCCGACGAAAAAATGTCAAGAAAGAAGCGGTAGATATTTTAATTTGAAACGTAGTTTCTACACCCCCAGTCATGTGAGTATGCCAGCAGTGAACTCTATTTCATTTCTGTCCCACCCACGCAAACCAGGCTTGGATGTGGACAATGGCTCCAGTACAAACCTGTCTCTTCCCTCACCGATGATTCTCCCATCGAATTTACCGTTACCGGTCAAGGCGAGCTCTATATAGATCTTTCACAGACTATATTCTATCTCAGAGCGTCCATAATGAAACCCTACAGTGGCGCTTTCACCGTCTTGGGTTAAATCACTCCCGTCAACAACTGTTTGCATTCACTATTCACACAGGGGGATATGTTTTTGAACCAAAAACTAGTATCACTGCCCAGAAAGACGTATGCTTATATATTGTACATTGAGACACTGCTCAATTACAACAGTGACGCATAAAAGAACACATTTGACCTGTGGTCTGTGGCTCGCAGACAGCCACGGAACATTTTAGGAGGCTAACGCCAGCAACAAGAGACTATAGGCCCGTCAAAGTCTCGCCGCAAGAATTAAAACATTGGATCTTTTGGGGTATCTACACGGTGACGTGTTTAACCAAGAGAAATACCTTTTGAAAGGCACCGAACTCAGAGTCAGGTTGGTCCGTTCCAGAGAAGGGTTTAGTCTTATGGCGGTCCCTGAACTCCCTCACTTTAAGGCTCACATCACTGAGGCCGACCTTCTAGTGCGACGAGTTAAAGTAGCACCTTCTAGACTGTAGGCATATGCCAAGGCATTAAACGTCTGTTCCACAAAGTATCCCATCACCCGTGTGGAATTAAAAACACTCACTATTCCAACAGGTGTGCTAGAGAAATCACTGTACAACGTATTCACGGGACAGTTACCCAAACGATATATCGTGGGATTTGTATCAAACGCTGCGTTCAACGGAGACGATACCAAGAAGCCATTCAACTTCCAAACCTACGGCATGTATTGGTCTATCATGAGAATTGAGAGATCTCTACCCTACACAGAGGCCATAAATTAAAAAAAAAAATAGATCCTGCGCATGAACATGTACTACTTAAAGAAGGAATTTTAAACTTTTGATTAGTTTTTTAAATGAGCTATAAATTAAGTTTGAAAAGATTAATATTTCAAGATATTTTAAAATTAGTTGTTCTTTGTATACATTCAAAAACCACTAAACCGATTATGTTGAGATCTTGCATGGACATAACTTGGACGTCTGGTTAATATATATCCTAGTACGTATGTACGTCCAATTTCATCTTTCCAGCTCAAGTGATTTGGAAGATGCGAGGGAACAACCTCTCTCCATTCCACCCCCTTGAGTGTTGAATTTATAAAAATTCAAAAAATCTCTGACTCGTTACATAAAACGAACCTCCTTGCCAAATTTCATCTTTCTAGCTTAAGTGGTTTGGAAGATACAGTTATACCTTTTTAAAAAAGGTCCCAACCCCGGTTTCATCCCCTTAGGTTTTGCAGGAAGGTTTCTGTTAGTTCTTGGGTATCCGATAAGAGGGGGTTTTGTGAGGTGCAAATCCTAAAGGGGTGAAATCAGGGTTGGTACATATATTCTCGTGGTGTAGATATATATATGTCCAACACCTTAGCTCAGTTGGTAGCATGCTTGCCTCCTGAGCCAAGGGTCCCGGGTTCAATTCCCGGCATGGTCAAAAATTAATCATTGATGGAAAATATTGGTTTACTCTTTATCATTGATAAATTGACGGCCGGGAACTAGATGTTGTGTCTGTCCTAGTCTTAAGTTATATTATAAGGCATATGGAGCTACGACAGTCCTATCGAGCTGGTAGTGGGAAATATATGGCTTGAATAAAACACTGACCCAGGCCATATGTTGGGAACTGTAATGGATGTAAAAGTTATATACATATATAAAGAGGTGAGGTAATTCATAATCTATTAATATAAGCTCTCTGGTTTAGTACTAGATAAAAGGAGCGAGCTGTTTGAAATTCCAGTGATCCCTTTAATGGTAATGTCTAAGCATGCTGGTTATGAGAGATTAACGACGAAATATGTGAAGCAAAATAGATATTAATAATTTTAAAGATGAAGCTATTCATTTTATTACATATGCTCAAGAAGAAAGTGTATGTAACACTGTCAATATGTATAGTATATTTAACGGACTGCTCTCTGTATTTCCTAATGAAGACATTTTTTTTTCTCTAAGAATGCCTCTTTGTAATACGCGGTGGATTTACTCTACTTTTAAAGGGTTAAAAATTATCTTTATGCAATTAATAAAGTCATTTGCATTTAGGTGATTTTTGATTTGTGTTTATTTAAATCGATGATTTTCAATCATTTGATTGTAAATCTACTTTTGATCAATCTGACAAACTTATAAAGCTAGAAAGATTCCACTCTAATATTAATATTATAAATGTGAGGAATGCCAGGTCTCCACCGTGGTTCGGATTCCACGTTAAACTGTAGGTCCTTCATTTCATCTCACATTCACCCAACCATTACACATTAGCGTAAGTGCGTATAACCCGAACGGGTAGTAAGACGCGGTGCTAATAATAATAATAAAAATAATAATAATAAATATTATATATGTAAATGTATACCAACTTACTTATTTAATATATTTCATTTATTTTTAATCAAAACAGAAAACTAGTCTGTTTATATGTGTGTTCAAAGCTTACTATAGTAAAATATATGCACAACCCGATTTTATTTTACACACCTACTATGAAAGTATATAATTTTTGAATTATATTCTACATTGTTTAGCTTAAAAAGAAAGGCTGTATTTTTAAATTCCTGCATACTAGTTTAATATCTTTACAACAAATATTATTTTAATCTAGATTTGGAATGGGGTTTGGAATCAGTTTATACTGGGGAGAAGCAGGGGGGATTCAAACCGCTTAATCCGCAACTGGGTAGCTGTTTATTAGGTGTGTGTAACCTTGCTGGAAGCTATAGTTGATCGTATAATGTACTAACCCAATATGCCAGAACTTGTCAAAAGCTTTCTATAAGTCCTGAAATATTGCATTTAGATTTTCCTTTTTTGTTAAATCCTTCGGTGTCGTTTTCAATCAGGTTTAATATCGGGTGGATGGTGGAGTGTTGTCATGTGAATCCAAAATATAGGTCTGGTATTATTTCATTTTCTGGCGAATGTTTGTTTAGTCTTTTAACGATAAGGTTTTATAGTAATATTTCTTATATCTAGTAGATTGTATGTGAGGGGTGTAGTGAGAAATTAAAAATATCATCTATAGTAGAGTGTATGTAAGGTGTGTAATGAGATAATAACAATATTATGTCTAGTAGAGTGTATGTAAGGTGTGTAATGAGATAATAA
>CABEEJ010007278.1:12559-32160 GCA_901482245.1 Timema douglasi | reverse complement strand
TTCTATATGTGTGTAAGAGACCTGCTATGGGGAGTTGTTCTACAGGTGTGTGAGACCTGCTGTGGAGAGTTGTTCTATAGGTGTGTGAGAGACCTGCTATGGGGAGTTGTTCTACAGGTGTGTAAGAGACCTGCTATGGGGAGTTGTTCTATAGGTGTGTAAGATACCTGCTGTGGAGAGTTGTTCTATAGGTGTGTAAGAGACCTGCTATGTAGAAGAGAAGTCCCCTTGAAGTGTAAGGAAGTGTTGTACCCATTGTCACACATGCAGCAGAAACACGGACAGTGAATGTAAGAGAGACCAGGAGAGTGGAAGACATGGAAAGACATGAGATAGTAGAGGAAGCAGGACTAGGTGGTATGGACATGTTATGAGGATGGGAGCATTTTACTAAACTAACCCAGCCACAGGCTGGAAATGGTTGCTGATGATAATGATTATTATATATAATAATGTGCAGAAAAAAATAATATATATATAGAGAGAGAGAGAGAGAGAGAGAAGTACAGATTGTAAAACAAAGTGCACATTTTAAACTTATGACATGTGTACTTCTGAATGTTGGTTCTGAATAATGTCATTCTAGTCTCTCTTGGAAGATTTGCCTTGTGTCTGCAGTATCTGTAATATGTTCTTTGAGCAGTGCCAGTGACAAATTCTTTAGAAACGTTTTGCTCCGTGAATAATTTGGGCATATGTACCCCCACATATACCCCTCATTTTGTCGTGTTATCAAAGGTTTTGATTGCTCTTTTGGCCGTCTCACTGGTCGATTTATCCTTGACTAAACTAAATGCAGCCTTTCCCCATGTATTTATGAATGATGGGGGAATTGCTATGTTCCGACTAGTGAATGGGCAGCACAGGGAACATTCCAGCTTGGAGTCCTGAGTAGGTACCCACACATTGTCACGAGCCAGTCTTGAAAGATAAGTCATCTTCACAGCTTCTTCTAAGGAGCTATATTAATGTAACGCTCATCGTCCTCTGGAAAGGTAAACCATGAACTTGTTGATTGGACATCTCGCCAGTACTTGACCTCCTCTTCATACTATGTTGTTAACATGACTCTTGGTCTTGTAACATAATCTCATGTTACCTCTGAACAACTCTGCAGATAGCGTGTATGGGATCATAAATACACTCGCATCCTGGACCTACAGTGTTGTTTGTTACAGGATCTTCTAGTGGAAATGTACTACCTTGTTTGTATTGGTCTGCTTCATTACTACTGTCCCTGTTTACCTGATGGTGCTCATAGTTACACACACTGTTTTAAAATGGTCACGTTTCATATGGTCTGGTTGAATTTTTAAGTAGTTTTATATTCGTGATATAAAACGATAAATGGTTGTTTCTGCAATAAATGCCTTTATGAGCGAAGTAAGCGTGATTTCTAATAAGACGTATATAATCTCGATAAATTGGGACAATTTGTTAAAGAGTTGACATTTTTTTATTATACTATACTATACTACACTAACTATGGAAACATTTGAAGCACTCGGGATTGGTATTTATTGGTAATTCCTGGTGTAAGACCACGTGATGAAGTGCCAAAAATAGACCCGCCCTGCACCCCCCAGCCCTTGCGATTTGAGCTTATGAAGGTGTCTGCTGCCTAGTGAGGACAATCACTGCATTCTTCCGGTTGCTATTTGATTGTATACATTTTCACATCATAGGCTTGCATTGTAATATCATGGTGCGACCTATACTGTAGTATTCTATCCGCTGAGCTATCCAGGCAGCAACAAGCCAAACATCGAGTCGAAGGTGGCTGCGTTATTTGATAGCTTGTGATCTTAATAAATCCACACATTTGTAGCAGACGATTTCCACACGTCCATCATAGACTCTGCTTTAAAATATGAGTAAATAATGACCCTGGGCCACAGAGAAGGAATTTCTTTGTCTGTGCCCTGGGCATGGAACGATTCCTGGATAGCTCAGTGGTTAGAACATTGGCGTACTAAGCCAAAGGTCCCGAGTTTGATTCCCGTGTCCAGGTTTTAATTTTCATATTATATCTATATGGAGTAATCCTCACTGAAAAACATAAATAATAGTTTCGGCTATTTGATTCTTAGCTTTACTGTAGTGTCAATTATTTTAAAACTGATGAATTGTAAGTATTTAATGTGCGGTTTATGTAACAGTAGTCTCGAGTGGGGGAAAACTGGACACACTGAAGAATCGTGTCCTCTTTTGTGGCCATGTTACAAATAAATCGTTGGACGCAGGGCTCACTGGCTGCAGCAAATGACAAAGCATGATTTTAGAAATAAACCAAGAGGGAGAAGACTGCCTTCATAAGTGATATGTGAAAATATGTTTCCTCTACAAAAACTAAATCCCCGTGCTATATGCCAGTATGTGAAAACAAGTTGCCTTTATATTTATACACCTATATACGTGTCAATTTGCTTCATAATGCTAACTTTTTTAAATACAAATGCTAAAACTGTCCCTAGTCATGGTCCAAGGCGAGAGGTTAAGTCCAGACGGGGCAGCAAGCATGGCACAAGATGTAAAAATACTGGCCTATTTTTGGTACTTTTAGTTCATCATTCTCTCTTTCAATAGCACACTTTCTGAACTCGCCACTACTTACTTTCTGACTTAAGTTTAAATACTCCAGCAGGCGAACTTATCTAACAAAAAACACAAGAGTTCGATCCCGATCAGGTGTATTGAGGTTTTATTAATAAATCGTTTTCCACTCTCTCTCTCGAGGCAAATGCAGGTGCACCTCCTCTGAATAATATGCGCCAACTTCACCTGTAGAGTGGTGACTGCTGGTGCCTGGCAGGGGGAGCTACATTTAAATACATCACTTTGCTTCCTTCTTATGAACTGTATTTGGATTGTTTTACTGGGTTTTTTACTGTTCTTATAACTACACTAGGTAAAGTCATTTCCCCACACAAATCCTTGGAATTGACAAAATATTAATAAACAATTATTGGGAAACCCTGCCTTTAAAATAAATGTCCCTCTTGCCCCTATTTGCAGCGACTGGACTGGCCGCACACAGACAGCGAGTAATGTGTTCTCTTCTTGGTTGATAAGGGAGCACAGTGAGCTGTATTGTTGCACGTTGAAGGGTCAGAAAGGAGGTGGTAGGCGTGCTTTGTTGGATTATATGTCCTTGTTTAATTGCGGGTTTACCCATTCAAAGTGATGGATTAACGGCTGGGGACTGGATGTTGTGGCTGTCCTAGTCACAACAGGCGCAGCCTGAAAACAGTCGTGGATACAAAACACAATCCAATGTCCATTTCCTGAGTTTGTCCTTCATGTTATTCCTTTTACATGTTCCTTTCATTCTGTTTTACTTTTTCTCCCGGCTGATGAGTTCCGATAGAATGAAACCTAGGTCGGGGGACAGGGAGGGAATAATAGAGTTGCTTCAAGAGCCAGCTATTACTTCTATGTCCAGTGGCAGCAGTGTAAAGTGTTAACAGTGTTGTTCTTTTCACTATAAAAGCCATGTTGTGTTTGGTCATTTGATGTGTTTATATCCATGTCTTACTACCTGTTCGGGTTATACGCACTTACGCTAATGTGTAATGGTAGGGTGATTGTGAGATGAAATGGAGGACCTACAGTTTAACGAGGGATCCGAACCACGGTGGAGGCCTGGCACTCCTCACATTCACAAGATGTCTTGTCAGAGGTGAAGGAAGGGTTTGGTAATCAGATAAATCTGTGCTGGGACCGAGGATTGAACCCCGGACCCCCAGCACAGAAGTCTGACACCTTACCTCTAGACCGCCAGGTCCCCATGGCGTTAATAATATATAAACAATTTAATGTTAGAAATGTCCACAAAAGTCCATTTAATATTTAAAAACTAGAATATAAGGATTTAAAATGTCATTTCCCTTCATTGCCACAAACTACTGTATTTCTTACGGTCGGACAATAAAACCAGCCATGTGTAAAATATACAAATAATATTATTTTATTGAATAGTAAAATCTAAATGACCATACATTGGATGTAACATTGACTAACTATTTCTTACTAAGAGTACATTATTAATAATATTAGACCCTAAGAGATCGTGTTCCATACCAAAAGTTCTGGAATAGGAAGACATATATTTTCTTGTCTATCAATGTGCATTAAAAGTGACTTCAAAAACTTTCGAGGCACTCTGATGAGAAATCCACACTATTATATTTTAGATTGAAGATATTAATGGTATTAAGATTATAACTTGCAAATACATTACATATCTTTCCACACACAATGCACATCGATATTCTAAAAATTATTCATTTACATTTTTAAAGAAAAGTATGATAACAATTAAAAAAGGAATGTATTGATCTGTTGTTTTTTTGTTTTTTAAATGCTTTATGACCAGTCTTAAATTGTTTATGTTATAAACATAATTTTGTGGGGTTGTGTACTTTAAAATAGTAAGTTTAGTTTTGATTTAAAAAAATGGTTTATTACAGGGTTATCCATATTTTCAAACACAAAGTCAAATTGAAGCAAAACATTAAATGTGGAGGAAAATATTAAATTTCTTTAACAAGACAGATAAAATTATGAATATGATGAAAAATGTCTGTTTTGTGTCATTTGAGATTTTGAATAATATTTTTACATTTTATTTTGCTTCATAACAGGAAGACTGGTGTGGTTGAACCTGGCCTTTGATTTGTTAGATCTTTGGACACCCCTAATAATTTGTGGAATTGGGGGTTTTCCTGTCCCCAGACTTGGAGACTGTGGGAATAAAAATTTAAGGTCACATAACATTTTCTGTTTATTAAATGAACATTATTGTCTAGAGGTCTACAAGTCTGGCTGTTTGTGCCGTGTTTTGTTGTCGAGTGAACAGTTGCTCTAACATGGGCCGGGAATTAAGGATAACTTTTCATTCAGGATTATTTTTAAACATCAAAATTGAATAGTTTATTCATTTTTAGAGATCAAAAATTAAGTTTTTTTCCACTGGTTTATATTTT
The DNA here is from genome assembly GCA_901482245.1 of Timema douglasi. NCBI lineage: Eukaryota > Metazoa > Arthropoda > Insecta > Phasmatodea > Timematidae > Timema > Timema douglasi. The sequence continues at coordinate 27,175 of CABEEJ010007278.1, read as the reverse complement.
GATTAATACTGGTACTTAATGTACATAATCCGACACCTTAACTCAGTCGGTAGCGTGTCTGTCTCCTGAGCTAAGCATATCGGTTTCAATTCCCGGCATGGCCGAAAAATGTATAATTGGTGATGAATTAACGGCCAGGGACTGGATTGTGTGCCTGTCCTAGACTTGGGTTACGAGTATAAGGCATATGAAGCAACGACAGGCCTAGCAAGCCAGTGGTGGACAATATATGGCCCGGCCCCCATCTGGAAACACTATGCAGTTATTAAAATAAAGCTCTGCTTGCCCCGATTCAAATAACATGAGCTCATAGACCCCTATAATTATACATAGTTTAATTAAAACAATTAGTATTATTTAGGTATGTTCAAAAGAATTTGATTATTTTGTATTGGCAAATAGTTTGAAAGAAATGTTCACAATAAGTGAGATTTGTAGTTTGGTTATTCCTGAAAGCTCTGACCATGGAGGGGGAATGAAGCTGATATGCATGTAAACATATACATCTCAAACTTATATAAATTACCTCAAAAAAGGTATACAGTTTTATCTGTCGATTTTTCAAAGTCAACAAATATTTACATTTTCATAAACAAATCTCTTTAAAATAATTTAACTAGCTTACAGCTTACAGCTCTTAAAAATTAAACCTCATAATTTCACAGTACAATATTTCGAGGGTAGATCTACATCATAATATAATTAAACAAGAAAATCTTACAATTATCTGCAAATGTGTAAAACATATTATCAGAGAACATTCAAAAACATTTTCAACATTGATTTATTAATTTTTGTAGTCTTACATTTTCATAAACATACCAAATATACACTTGCAAACTTTAAAAATTATTTATTTACTTGTAAAAATATCACATTTTTAGTATACAATTAATCTTATTACTATTCACAAATCAGAATGGTAATCATTCTTGATGCCTATTTGATTATAAACCATCAATATATTGATACCAAAGGAAAAATGGCTCCAACATTTGAAAGAGGATAGAAAGGCAAGGCCTACGATCTTACCAGGAAACTGTAGGCCTCAAAGTTCACAACAAAACACACATAGATTGTGGCAGCCTGGCTAGAGGTAGATCATGGTCACTTGGATACTGTTATTGCCCGGTTCTTGGTTATTTTCTCCCTTAGATTGTGGCAGCTGCCTGTTCAAACTTGTGTCTTTATTCTCGGTAGATGGATAGAATGTTGTATTTATGTCATATTTATAATTATTGTTTATGACTGACTGGTGTGAGTAAGCATGCTTGGATGAGGGAAAAAATAATCAAGAAACGGCCAATAACAGTATCCAAGTGACCATGATCTACCTCTAGCCTTGCTGCCTACAATCTAAGGGAGAAAATAACCAAGAAACGGGCAATAACAGTATCCAAGTGACCATGATCTACCTCTAGCCTTGCTGCCACAATCCATGTGTGTTTTGTTGTGAACTGTGAGGCCTACAGTTTTCTGGTATCCTCTTTCAAATGTTTTACATTGTTACCAACAATCTTGTATGTCACATGACTGGGAGACAGTTGCTTGTAGGGGATGATAGAGCAACCCCCCACTGGGAAGGATGACATAAGTTACACTTAGTGGTGAACACATACAAATCTATTCATCCAGGTACCAAACTAGAGCACACTTAACAATTCAATATTAATTTAGCACCCGTTAATTTAATCCCTAGGAATTGTTATAATAATCCATCCTCTGCTGGGAAATATTGGCTTTCCCAAAGGGAGGATAGTAACTCAATGAAAATGAAAAATATATAACTTTTAATTGAGGTTTTATTTAGTAATCATAAATATACTATTAGATTGGTAATCAAAATAACTTGACTGAAGATAATTTTATAAAGAACTCATCCTTAACTATTTAAATGAAAGTCAAAGTTTTCAATACCACATAATAATAGCTCTGCACAATACAATGAAACACAAACTAAGCAAAATAACAGCTAAGAAAAATAAACAATATCATGAATTTTCCATTCACAAATATAATTGCATGGGTTCTACAAGTTATTTCACCAATTTAAATTAATATTATATTCTAAAATTGCAAATATAACAAGCTCATAAATAATTTTAAAAAATTTAAAGTTTATGTTAATATAGAAGCTAAGTCAAATCCTATAATTCTCAAATCCAAATCTTATTATTTTATTTTTTTAATCTCGAATCTTAATTCTAGTTAAAGTGAAAATATTTAAAATTTATTAAAAACAATTTGTTTAAGGCTTGGTTTCATTTTGTCATATCTAATGTGTCATAAACAAAAAGAGAACAGTTTTTTACAATTTTGTCCCTTTTTTTTTTGTGATTTTGTTATTCTGCCAACAATACAAATATATATAGTTTCTTTTACTAAGTGTTTAAAATTGTTGTATCGAGTTAAGACTTTCATAATTTAAAGTTATTCAACATATATTTCTCTAATACCCTAAAGGATGTGAGGTTAGGTTTAGTCCCTGTGCATCCATTCATTGCTGTATAAATTGGTTTATAATTAACAAACCATCAAACTAAAACAAAATTGAGATTAGTTTTTTCTTAGCTGTATTTTGTAATGTCCTGTGAGCTACATGGATGATCAAACTGCTTGTCGAACGTATGAACACGAACATGATTAGGCCAGACTGTGTGAGTATGTGAGAAGGTGGTGCTGCTACGTGGAAGAGCTGTGATGTTCCAGTGAAGGTCGTAGCATGAGGCACCCTTCAACCCAGAAGTTAGGTCTCGCCAACATACTCTGCCAGAGAGTCATCTCCTTACCAGTCGCGTCCATCCAGTCCACCGGCTTCCCGTAGTGTTTACCTGCGCACAAACACACACACATCACTCACTAAACAAGACAGTTTAAATATTTTACATTTCTATCATAACCAAAGACACTACCCAAAATATATAAGGAATCAATTTGGAAAATGTGCTCTTCAAATTACCCCATAAATCACTCGTATGTTAGTGTTGGATTATTTTATTTTTTTACTTACAAGTGACACTGCGTTGCTGTTATTTTTTATTTACAGTTGATGGAATGAATGTTTAAGTGCAAAATTTTTTTTTTTTTAATTTACTACATAGAAGATATCCTAAGTCAGTGGTGGAGGTATTTGAAGTGGGAAGGAGGGTCTGAAGTCCCCCAAGAAGGCGTTTTAAAAACAGCCAAGCCTTAGTTTTTCCTCTGTATAAACTAGAGCACTTTGATCAACACAAAGATCAATTGATATTTCCACCTTGAACAACAAAGCTGGCCCATGATTTCTGATGGAACATTGCTAACAATGAACAACAAAGCTGGCCCATGATTTCTGATGGAACATTGCTAACAATGAACAACAAAGCTGGCCCATGATTTCTGATGGAACATTGCTAACAATGAACAACAGAGCTGATCCATGATTTCTGATGGAACATTGCTAACAATGAACAATAAAGTTGATCCATGATTTCTGATGGAACATTGCTAACAATGAACAACATAACAAAGCTGGCCCATGATTTCTGATGGAACATTGCTAACAATGAACAACAAAGCTGGCCCATGATTTCTGATGGAACATTGCTAATAATGAACAACAAAGATAATTTGTTCTGTCACATTCAGGAAATGTATAGAATGTTCAGCTGGAGGAATGTTTGTGATTGTTCTTAAACTAACATAATCTTGATATAATTGAACTTTGCCCAAAACTATTGTTTTAATGATGAGCCTAAGAGATGAAATGGTGAGTATTACAGAGATGGCAAACATAGCTGTGTTAATTAGCTCACAAGCCAATGGAAAAGAGTCGATCAATCAAATCACACTCTAACTGCGCTAGTATGGTATGGACAAGGGACAGTTTTGGCTGAAATGTGTGGAAAGAGTAGAAAGGTATCCTCAGTATCCTCAGCCAAAACTTGAACCTCGACCTCCCTTCAACTGGTAAATCAGACTGGTTTGGTAGCCCTGCACTCACTCGTGCCGAGGTTGAATCTCAGTCCTCCCAGGAACTCGTTACTGGCCAGGCGGTCGTGATCCCAGACCGTCAACTCCAGGCTGCGCTCAGATAACTCTTGAAGGCTCACGTCCTCGTAAGCGAAGGTGTAGTTCCACACAGGATGGCAGGTCTTGCGGACCACTGGGGTCTTCTGTTTGGAACTGCGACCTTTGTCCGGGAGAAGGTAGCTGGAATCAAATAGCTCGGTTGTTATTGTATCTAGTATCTAGTATTCTGGTTAATTATACTATTTGAGAATGGATGAGGGTTGTAGAACTTGGAGGAAATACACCCACATTCTCATGAAGGGCGAATGAGAAACCGTTTAGGAAAAAGGCCCTAGCCAGGATTAATACCACAACCATCACATTAGTTCACAGGTGCAGTGTAGCCTCTGAGGAATGAACCCAGGAATCTCGTATTGTATCCATAAAGTCAATCCTAGTTGTGATAATGAAACTGGTCAAATTCAACAAAAACACACCTACCTGTTATCTTCCAGTGTGTTACGTACCTTTTGCAGAACGGGTCAGATGTTCCGTTTGCTTTGACAGCCGTCAAGTTCTTGCCCTCCTTGACAAGAACATGTAACGACCCTCTTGACCGTTTCCCCTTCTTCTGCACCGTCACATCTGGAGGAACAAACTTTAGGCCAATGATGAGCTCTCCCTTGTAGCTCAGCAAGTCGTCAAATGGCTCCGTCTGAAAATAGTTTGTTCTTGTTGAATCACCATATTCACTATTTCATTCAAGAAGCAGCAATGACAGCAATGACAGCAATGTCAAGTGTGACCTGCAATATTTCCTCAGTTCTCAAAGACATTGGGACAATTGAAACATACGTATATTAAGAGTGAGTTGTAAAACTTCTTTCAACTGTTGCCAAGCTTTCCAACATATTATTATTATTACTATTAGCACCGCGTCTTACCACCCGTTGGGTTGTACGCAGTCACGTTAATGTGTAATGGTAGGGTGATTGTGAGATGAAATGGAGGACCTACAGTTTAACGTGGAATGCCACGGTGGAGGCCTGGCATTCCTCACATTCACAAGATGTATTGTCAGAGGTGAAAGAAGGATTTGGTAATCAGATAAATTTATGCCGGGACCGAGGATTGAACCCCGGCCGCCAGCACAGAAGTCTGACACCTTACCCCTAGACCGCCAGGTCACCCTTCCAACATATTCATATCTTTTTTTCACTATTAATAATTTAAGAACCTCAGAAAGAAAGAGGAGAACCCTATTATCTATCCTACATTGCTTAACCAATGGCCTTGTAAACAATGTAAACATATAAATTCTAGTTTTTGTATTGTTGTTATCCTGTTAGACGAGAGATCGAATCACATGTCCAATAAAAGTGTTTGATTACATTTACCACTGTATCATAAAATGTTTTACATTCTTAAAAGATACTCACTGAAATTGCCAAAAAAATTCTTAACTAAGAAGGTTCATGTTTTTATTTTTATTTTCAAACATGATTGACAAATATCTTTTGAGTATGTAATTTTTGGACATGTCGATCCAGCGTGGGTTTGCAGGATGTCAAACATAACATTACCCGTGGATCATTCGGTCCGTGCTGTAATGTTGGTACCACTCACCCGCTCTTGGAGGGAGTACCACTTGGGAGTAGGATCATCGAACACTTTATTCTCCAGTCCCATCATGACTTCTCCGAGGAAGTCGTTGCGACCAAACATGTCTGAGTGCCAAACAGTGAGCCACAAGGTGCGAGTCTCCAGACCGTGCAGACTCATGTGGAACTGGAACAGACATTACACGACATGAAGGTGAGTCATATAGCACACGACAATAAGGTGAGTCATATAGCACACGACATGAAGGTGAGTCATATAGCACACGACATGAAGGTGAGTCATATAGCGCACCCCATGATGGTGGGTCATATAGCACACGACATGAAGGTGGGTCATATAGCACACGACATGGAGGTGAGTCATATAGCACACGACATGAAGGTGGCTCATATAGCACACAACATGAAGGTGAGTCATATAGCACATGACATGAAGGTGAGTCATATAGCGCACGACATGAAGGTGAGTCACGACATGAAGGTGAGTCATATAGCGCACAACATGAAGGTGGGTCATATAGCGCACAACATGAAGGTGGGTCATATAGCGCACGACATGAAGGTGAGTCATATAGCACACAACATGAAGGTGAGTCATATAGTCACACGACATGAAGGTGAGTCATATAGCACACAACATGAAGGTGAGTCATGTAGCACACGACATGAAGGTGAGTCATATAGCACACAACATGAAGGTGTGTCATATAGCACACGACATGAAGGTGAGTCATGTAGCACACGACATGAAGGTGAGTCTAATACATCACTGTCAGTTCTAAGAGGTTGTTGTTCACGTATAATTTGGAAACCCCTGGTCTCTACCATAATGGAACAAACCAAGGTGAGCTTGTTACCTTTCAGGGCAAACAAAGTGTGTGTTATTTTTATCCGGGAATAGACGTGCTCAAATTTACTCAACCAGCATAAAGTTAGAAAATAAATTAAATGTTTAAGATGTTTTGTGCTATTTTAAAAAAAATAATTGCTTTAGACTGTGTATTTCACAAAACCATGTTGAAATATCTAGAAATGTTCTCTCTCTGATGCCTTGCTACATTTATTTTATCAGTAAATTTAATTATTAAATTAACTTATTGTCTGTTTACCACACCTTTTAAATTTCATTTCATTTTGTTAGGGTGGTACATACTAAAGTGCAAGCCTTGTCCCAAATTTGCAAGGTGTTTGTTTGGTCCAATGAAAGATGTTTGTCAACAATGGAGCTCAACTTCCCTAATTGTCTTGTTTTTGCACACCATGCAGCACCTTTCTCATCAGTTTCGATAAATTACCTTTCTCTAATATATTATCTATGTAGCTTCTTAGTTAATTATATGTGTGAATTAAATAAGAGTGTTAATTGGCGATAATCCATTATCCCACTACAACCCCATGTAGGGCCAAAACAGTACCACATCATTTAAATAATTATCAATACCTCAACAAAGTGTTTATTATTGCTATTCAGGGTGAGCAAGATAATCTGATACCTTTCCGCCCCACAGATTGGGAGAGTCAGGCCTGCGGGGCGCTATTAGCGTAATACGCGCACAACTGTTCATGTCAGCCTCTGAAGGCCGGCTATCCCCGGCTAGTCAGTTTTACATTATAAGCATTCAAAGTGGGTTTCAAACGTTTATTTTAGTTTAAATTAATTTAGTTTAGTTTTGTGTTTGTGACTTGGAATTTTATTATTTTATTGAGTTGTTTTAAATTAGTATTATATAATATGTGAGTAATGTAATGAGGTTTATTGTATGTATCAAAGAAAAAAATAGGATCTGCTGTGGACATCAACAATGACTAATTCGGTTCAGATGACTTTTTGCTAAATAATCAAATGAGGCTTTGACGTTTGAACGAAAAGTGCATTTAAAAGGAAAAACACTGAGAACAAAATAATAGATATTTCACAGAAAGTATAGCAAAAAATAAATATTGGTGGTGGTGGTGGTAGTCTGGAAGTTCATAAAAAACCATTTTTGACATCATTAAATGTGCCTCTTCATAGTGTTCCTGACCCAGCTATCCCAAAAATTATCAACACATTTCGTCACTGGCCATACACACGTTAACTTCTCTAATATGGTATAGAAGGGGAAATGTACCAACATTTGTAGAGAGAGAGAATGGTGAACTATCAGGGTCAGCCTTAAGCAGGGGTGAATGGGGCAACTGCTCCTGGCCCCACGCTAATGGGGGCCCCACGCCTCAGGTTAAACAAAACATTAACATCGGAAAAATAAAAACGGAAGGAATAATTTGTATCTGCTCTGCCATATTGACTCTACATTAACATAATACCCTCTCCCACAGCTCTGTCGCTGTCATCGGAGACGTTTTGCCTGGTGTGCTACCGCCCCACTGACTCATACTACCCCTTCCACTCCATTCAACGATGTCCCTGTGGACTATTTAGCTCGAGTACACCTGGTCAACAAGCAAACCAGACCAATCACATATGTTCTCTGTACCTTGAGCGTCTCGTCGAATATCGGGTTGAGCGTGTGTTTCTTGACTTTGGTCTTGCGCTTGCCGCTCTTGGACTTGTCTGGCAGGAGGTACACCTTCGCATACCTGGAACACACAAACACAAAACTTGTGCAAATTATTCACTTTAAATGTTACCTTCGTTATATTTTGTGTCAACATTTTTCAAATAACTTCTGTTGTACCCTTCATTTTCATAGTTACTAGATCTACTTTCATGTGTTCATATGACAAGTTATGTGACCTGCTGCTGTCACGTTTGATTGATATTATCAATATTATGTAATAACAAGAGTAGAATGTTATAATTGTTAACCACAAAAAAAGTTTGTGTGTTTTCAAAGGCTCATTATACCATGGTATAGGCTACAACAGAAATAATAATTGATTTTCCTTTAATAATGACGATTAATTATTATTTAATTGTATAATTTATAATAACAATATTTATCAAATATAATGGTTTTGTTGAGTAGTCTATAAAATAATCAAGAGGTACAAATAGTTTCAAACTTTGGTTTAGCTTTGAACATATTTTTATAAATATGGTTTGTTTGAATTGTTATAGTTTTGATGGAACACTTGACAACAATAGATGACAATAGAGTGATGGTGAGAGTCTGTGTCTCATAAATCATTATATTCAATCTATACACATAAATAGAGTCAACAACTCTAGAAATGAGAGAAGATCTCACCAGACAAGCGCCCCTTTCAGCGCCATTATCTAACCAAAGTATCTTTATTATCAATATTGTATGGTTAGTAAGTAAATCGAGGACCTGTGGCTGTACACGTACCACAGATTGAACAACAATGATTGGCACACACACAGTTTGAAGCTGAGGATTGATACACACACAGTTTGAAGCTGAGGATTGATACACACACAGTTTGAAGCTGATGTCCTCTACTCACGGATCGGATCGGTTCCTCTTGATGTCCACCGGTGCGAGGTCCCGACACTGCTTGATGAGCACCTCCAGGGCCCCAGCCTTGTAGTTGTACTGGAGGGCGAACTCCACCTCCCCCCTGACAGTCACCGTCCCGTACCGCCCCTCACCCGCCCCCGAGTACACACTCGCCATGGAGTCGCTGCGCGGCTGCAACAATACCACATGACGTCATTGTCAACTTACAGACACGATCTCAGCTACCTCACTTCTTACTGTTCTATCCCTCTATGGGTGCTTTGTATACAATAGACCAGGGGTTGCTCGCCTAAAGTCACCAAATATAACTATAACAAATTTGATGAAAAAAATAAATCACCTAATTGGGCCAGGTAAATAAGTTTCTAAAAATGTTAGGTCTACTAAGTTGGCCGTCTCTGTTGTATTGTTTCCCGCTACTGAAGCTTTCTACTCCCCTTTCCACTACAACCCCAACCCCTCCCCCCCTTTGTGCCACCACGACTAGTCCAGCAGTCAAGGACACATTCCTCAGTCTGCACAAATCACATTGTTCTACTCAGTTTGTTTTTGGTGCCCAACTGACTGGTGCGTACTGTGTTATCCTCCTGTAAAATATTTGTTTCTATAGGGATTCACTTGCTGTTAGTATCATTTTGTAAGGGACTTAAGTAAGCCATCTACTTCCAAAAGGAAGTACGAGGACGATATTGCTCTTCGGGAGTTTAATAGTGAATGGGAAGAACAGTTTTTATTTACAAAAGGAAACTCTTATAAGCCTGTGTGTCTTATTTGTGGGGCTAGTGTTGCAGTTCACAAAAAGTTTAATCTAAATCGGCACTTCAAACAGATGCATCCCGATATTAACATAAAATATCCAATTGGCTCAGCATTAAGAACAAAATTTGTAAATAAAAAGAAACATTCACTGGCTGGGCAACAAATGCTTTTTAAAACAAAAAGTGATCCGCTTATGACAATGGTCACAGTTTCTTATGAAATATCCCCCCACCATTGCTAGAAAAAAATAAGGCCATACTCCAAAAGAGCTGAGATAATAAAACCAAGTCTGGACTTCGCAAAAGCCACTGAAGATCCTAATGTCATTAAAATGGTAGATGACGTTGCACTTTCAAGAAATACAGTTATGTGGTGGATCTATGAGATGTCTGGTGACGTTTGCAAACAAGTAGTTTGGTGTATCAATACTTGTAAATATTTTTCCATCGCCTTGGATGAGAGCTGCGATATAAGTGACACTGCTCAACTTTGTGTTTATGTGCGTTGTATCAACGAGCAATTGAATGTCACTGAAGAGCTTCTAGACTCGCACCAGCTAGTTTTATGTAATAGAGAAGATATTTTGAAATAAATAAAATTAGTCATTGAAAACAACAGTGTAGATTGGGATAAATTAGACAGTGTTTGTACGGATGGGGCCCCGGCAATGACTGGCAAAGTAAAGGATTTTGTAGCTTGGTTGGAAGGTTATTTGAAGCGTAAAGTTTTTAAATGCCCCTGCATTATCCATCAAGAAGCCCTTTGTGCCAAAGACATGACATTCTTTTCTGTGCTCGATCCAGTGGTGCGATGTACCAACAAGATCCAGTGGTGCGATGTATCAACAAGATCCGAGCTAGGGCGCTGAACAGAAGGGAATTCCGTGAACTCCTTGAAGCAGAATCGGAAGACAAACACCGCGGTGAGCTTCTGCTTCATTGTAGTGTCCGTTGGTTGTCAAAGGGAAAGGCACTTGAGAGATTTTGGAATTTAAAGGGTAATGTTCTGAAGTTTTTGGAAGAAAATGGGGAACTACCTGATGAGTGTACGCTTTTGAAGAATGAAGACTGGCTATGGGAGTTAGCTTTTCTGACGGACATTATGGGTCACCTTAACAACTTGATTCAGAGTTTGCAAGGTAAAAATAACATGTTTCTAACCCTATTCAGTTCCATTCAGGCTTTTAAAGCAAAGCTCACTCTGCTGGCTCATAATATTTCTCAGAATGAGCTCTCCCAATTTCCTCGAATGAAAACACTTTCCAACACTGAATGTAGTGGTGGGCTTCCGGGCTTTGATAAATACAAGCATGCTATTTCTGATTTGAAAAACTCTTTTGAAACTAGGTTTTCAGACTTCCAGTATGAAAAGAAAAATGTTCAAATTTTCACAAATCCTTTTTCAATTTCTATGGAGGAAATGGTTCTCTACCCTTCTGACGTACAAATTGAGATTCTTGCTATTCAGAACAGCGCTGCAATTCACAGCAAGTACAAGGAAGTACTTGGGAATCCATCCAGCCAAGAATGTTCCATCTTCTGGAAATGCCTTCCCTCGTGCCAGTATCCTACATTAAGAGACCTGGCCTTGAGATATTGTTGTAGGTTTGGTTCTACGTACATCTGTGAGCAAACATGTTCACTTATGAACTTGGTCAAAAATAAATACCGTTCAGTTCTCACTGATAAGCCTCTGAAAAACCTGATCCTTCTTGCTTCTTCCAAAACAACGTTAATGTTAACGTTAAAGAGATCCAGAAACCTCACTGAAAGCTGAAATATTTATTTTTTATTATTAAAAATGGTTGTGATTTCTACTATTATTCAGTTGTATTCTTATTGTTGTTTGTATTAACTATCGTTAATAGAACATAGTCACAGAATTACAGCGTGTGAACAGTGTACAGTAGCTGTGAATTATTTTTGGAATGAAAATTCTTGAAACATGCAATTTTTGATTAAAAGTTAAATATTTTATATGGGGTTTTGCTAATGTATTTTATGATGTCTTATCTGAGAAACACAGGTACAAACCACACTCCTAATATAATTAGCAATAAATAGTTATATAAGTTATATTACAGTATTATATTATCAATTTTTAAATGGGCATTATCTATTATTGGCTATATTTTTCTAAAGGTGTTGTGGGTTCTGGAGTTAAGTTAGGTTTGAGAATCTGGGGGGGAGTGTCACGCCAGGAAGAAAGGTTGGCCACCCCTGCAATAGACCCTCAGCCTCCAGATTAAATGGCTGAGCTCAGGGGGAGAGCTTGAGTCCTTCGACACCGGTATCGCTAGGTGCCATCAAGAGGGATTAAAAGACTCGTACAGTCTTTAATAGAGAGGAGACTAAGATACCATTCTCAAGTCAACTGTCTGACTTACACAAAGCTAGGTTCAGGTAGCGACCCAACCCCTTCGTCACATTAAGCTTATGTAGACTGCCCATTACAATTACAATGGTCCCTTTATGATGAACATGTTAAACGAGACTCCCGTAAGGCTGAGTGTCTGGTGTTTATATTGTCTGTGTTGATGGTCTAACATAGCTGAACCAGAGAGCATATCTTGTTCCTGAGCGGTAGTTGAACCCAGGACAGAGAGCATCTCTTGTTCCTGAGCGGTAGTTGAACCCAGGACAGAGAGCATCTCTTGTTCCTGAGCGGTAGTTGAACCCAGGACAGAGAGCATATCTTGTTCCTGAGCGGTAGTTTAACCCAGGACAGAGAGCATCTCTTGTTCCTGAGCGGTAGTTTAACCCAGGACAGAGTCCAGCCGCTAACTCACCCCCAAAGAGGACACGCTGGTACGGTGCTGGTGGATGGCCACCAGACGGTCTATGTCCTCATCGTGTCCTGGGGGCCCCTCCCCGGCCCCTGTACGGCCCACCACGGGAGACAGGCTAGCACTCTTGCTCACAGCTGGCGTCTCCTCCGTCAGGCTCACATCGTCTGCAACAAAACAACACACACCTCAGTGACAGAGCCGACACACGCTTGGTGTCCAAGTATGAATACGGGTGAAGCGCTCATGGTGGATGATGTCCTAACCATATTACCATATTGGTGCAATGCACCACAGACGAGTGGTGTGTCTTGAGTGGGACGAGATGGTGAGCTTACTGCCCACCCCACCAGGGGAGCTTTAACTGGGCGTTGCAAGATGGTTCGCAAACAAACAAACAAACAAACTTCGACCGGACTTTCCGCCACTGTCCCCAACTAATCCAGGGGCATAAATGTGTTCCGCAAAGATGTCTGACTCATAAGATCGCGGGTAATGTAGGAACACGCTAGGAAATCTGGCGGAGAAAATACAAACATGCTTCGGTGGCTGCACGTTCTAAGGCGTCACTCTCGTGTTGGACTGGACTGCCGATGGCAGGGAGATCGGGGTTAGAATTCCGGTCGGGTATTCTGAGGGTGCTTTAAAAACATCGAAATGGGTTTCCACTCAATAATAATAATATTATTGTATTTACAAATGGTCACATGACATGACGTGCGACAATGTCACTCGTCGGAGAGTATCGCTGCAAGGTGAGCCGACCTTGGTGTATTGGACTGACAACACTCCCACGCGAACTGCAGCCTACAGTCTAGTCCTGTGAAGGTTGGTCGTGAGGACGTCAGTTGTGCAGTTCATAGCTCCAACCCTGGCATTCTCCCAGTTGCTCTTGTTCTTGCGAGTGGGCTACAGTTGACCATGGGAGAACCAGAGGCCGCGTGGGTCTCCAGGGTGCCAGTACACACAGTTCTAATCAAATATAGAGACGTCTCTCGGGAAGAGAGGTAACAAAAGTGTCCGGGCCGGGAAGACACGCCACTTTTACAGAAAATCAACAAACGGGTGCAGGAGTTGATTAAGACGACAAAAAGGCAACAATGTCTTAGTCAACGTTGGTCGACTCCTCTAAAGATGGTGCTGATATTTGCCTCAGACTGCGTGATCACAAGTACGGACAGGGTTTGTTGGAAGTCACTTTGAGAGGGGACTTAACTTTCCAAACAAAGATTTCATCACATTACTTACAAGCTAGCTTAATAACACTGCTAACATCGAACATTTGTGGGCACATATTTTTTAAATATACGTTGGAACTGGATAACTGTATACGGGAAATGAACCCGGCACTTTTTGACAGTGCAACAACTCTACCAGTGAGCTATCCAGAGGTGCCCTGAGCTAGTCTCTAATGGACATGCTCTGTTAGAAACAATCTTAGTGATTTGTGCCGCATACTTTACAAGTTTCAATTGGTCAACAATGTACACCACCTGAAGAGCGAGTTTACTGGAGATTAATTCGAGACGGGGCTCTTAAAACTGAAAAAACAACACCGCATTGTAATATAATAGCGTTTATTAAATAACGTTGGGCCATATCATTCCTTGCTTTAACAAAATAAGGTATTGTAGAAATTAAAAAACTTTAGAATTTTTTTATATCCTATTTAAATTGAACTATTTGTTTACATTTTAAAGTATTTTAGGCCATTACAAATGTTTGCAGGTTCTTATTTGAATATGTATGCTTGCTTATTGCAAGGGGCCGGCGTTGTCCGGATATAAACAGCACAAACTGGCAGTGAACAACTTTAGGACCAGGAAACTTCGACTAGAACGAGATTAGAACAAAGGAAAGTAGAATATAGGAGTACAGAAGTAAGGGGCAGGATGGTGCAGAGGAAGGTGTACAGAAGCAAGGGGCAGGATGGTGCAGAGGAAGGGGTACAGAAGCAAGGGGCTGGATGGTGCAGAGGAAGGGGTACAGAAGCAAGGGGCTAGATGGTGCAGAGGAAGGGGTACAGAAGCAAGGGGCT
>CABEEJ010007277.1:0-32175 GCA_901482245.1 Timema douglasi | reverse complement strand
TTGTCGACCAAAGAATGCACGGGAGCATTTCGCACAATTGTCCTCACTGCCCGGCATATTGAACGCACCAGGCCTAAGGATAGGCACTCACACAGAACATAACACTCAGCACACGGAATGAGGTCACTTGCGGAGCTACGTAAAAACACGTCCACTCACGGCAAGCGCCAACTGAATAATGAATACTGAATAATAATAATAATAATAATAATAATAATAATAATAATACAGTGTCAATTACACAAGCCAAACTTTTAAATGTATTAATATAATGTGTATACAGTTTGTATAACTTTCTAATATAAAAATTGCCAATGTCTCAAGTGGGTAAAATCTGGCAAATGCGAGCACCATGAAACATGTACTACAATTATTATGTAAGAATGGAACGGCCTATAGACAATATAAGTATGTACAACGCTCCTTGATTGGTGTAGAAGGCTCAGCCAATCGTGATCAAGAATACAAAAACAAACATGATTCTATGGTTGAATGGTCTAATAGTCACAATAAACTGGATTCCAACTAATGAGGAGATTGGGGTCGAGTCCCGGTCGGTTGCACTACAGGGTTATGACTCTTACCACATTCCAAATAATCTCATTGTTGGAAATAAAATGCATGGTGCACTGTAGGGGCGTGGCTCCCACCACATCACCATAAACTAATTGTTGGAAATAAAATGCATTGTTCACTGTAGGGGCGTGGCTCCCNATTCCAACTAATGAGGAGATTGGGGTCGAGTCCCGGTCGGTTGCACTACAGGGTTATGACTCTTACCACATTCCAAATAATCTCATTGTTGGAAATAAAATGCATGGTGCACTGTAGGGGCGTGGCTCCCACCACATCACCATAAACTAATTGTTGGAAATAAAATGCATTGTTCACTGTAGGGGCGTGGCTCCCACCACATCACCATAAACTAATTGTTGGAAATAAAATGCATGGTGCACTGTAAGGACGTGGCTACCACCAATCACACACTATTTCATTAGACGAACAAACAAACCTAAAAAAATATTTGTATACCCTAGTATTTTATTGAAAACACCACCCTGTATTCTTTTATTCTCTTGCGACATTTTGCAGAGCTATTTATTAATTTAAATATGATTAATACATACAATTTTAACTGTACCTGCATTTTTAGGTGTACATGATTATAATAACTAACAGAATAAATACATGAAAATATCTTCAACATTATTATAACAACCATTAGCTAATAAAACCCCTTGATTATGTGCATGGGTAAATATGACGATTCAACATTGCTATGGCGAGGAATATCGAGCTATTCCCAATATTTAACTAAATAGTCGTATAGGGAGTAATAGTGATTTCGGATGGCACACACCACCAACCAAAGATTGACGCGTTCCTCTTTATCCAATTTACTGACAGCTCTCATATAATCTTCGACCCCCGGATATTTCAGCACCTTGGAAACAATCTTACCTCTTGCTTCAAAATACACGGATATCTGGCAGAGGAATTTTTTCGCTTCAGAGAGGACCATCATGATTTGTCCGATAGCGTTCTCCTGGAGGGTCCCTTCGAAATGGTCACCATCTTCAATCCTCGGTATCGAGGATATCCACATCTTCAGCGTGTTGGTGTCCTCAATGAGTTGTCTTATAAATGGTTCAACGACTGATATCAGCTCGCTGAGCTCTTTGTTAGACGGGAAAGTTATATTTGTCACCACTACCTGATTTTTTATAATCTCTTCGTCATAGTTATACTTACTTTTCTTTTGCCTCTTCTTGGTCGGCTCTCCTCCTTGTTCTTTCGTGACAACAGAATATTGAGGTGATCGAATCACGTCTAAATGGTTCATTTCCTTGAATTTATTTGTGTTTTCGAGAAGAACATTCAGTTCCACCACTTTTCTTGGGATTTCTCTGAGTAGTAATTCTTCCACCTGTCTTTTTAGCGTGTCTTTATAGCCTTGAATAATTTCGGAGGATTTACTTATGTTTGCCATTTTTATTTATGCTAAACTTTAAACAATTTTACTACTACTATAATGTAGATCTTTACAATTGATACATAGCCACAATATCTCAATGGAAACGTATTTCAACTGTTGTAAAAACACAACAATAATAAATTTATTTTTAAAAATATATTTAAATTTATTACTGTCCCATATAATATTACTATAAGCCAAACAGTTTTGTTTGTTTGTAAGGTTTTTATTATTACCAAATTAAACATATACACGAAGACATGAATAAAAACATGGGAAACATAGAGGACAAACATTAACACCAACCCCGAAGGGCTCTCGGAAACGAACACGACATAGGGATACGAACAATCACAACATGAAAGGATTTGGCGCCCTTGCGGGCTGAAAATTGCCACTATAGGTTGGGGGTGGGAAAAGCAAACAGTTTTATCTAATACGTTTTCTATAGGTTACAACAGTAAAATGTAACAACAGTACCCCGTCACCAAACAGTTTTCATGAACTTATCCCATTCTATCAGCCGGTCCATGTTGGATTTCACCCGCTCAGCTCACAAGACATACTATATTGTTCGTCTGAATGGAGTGTACAACAAAACAATTGAACTGTATCTTGGCTGTTTCATAAAAATCCTCAAGAGAGCTCTTCCTTAGTTCCGGAATGTGCGCAGACGCTGAGATTAAATTGCTTATTAGCCCGTGATCTAAGTGAAATGTACTCTTTGAGGCTTGTCTGGCCGTAGGGCCTTACTCACGAATAATGTAAGTTTACATTAATTTTCGGCTTATATATATTTTTAATTTAATTTTATTATGAAATTATATATTTGGCTAATTCTTCGAAATTATTTAATTGGAAATTTTGCTCCGGCATAATTTTTTATATTGTTTTACTAATTCAAATTTTGGGAACTTTGGTAATATTATCTTTGAGCGTGAATATGAAGTCCGTAGTCGGGCTAATGATCGATATTTAAATAATATATTGTAAACATAGTTACAATTGATGCTAATATTTCACATTATAATATCTAGTTATAATTCTAACTTGGGAAGTAAGTCTCTATAGTAGGTTTAATCATAAGGTTATTTTAAATTAGATATGGCTTATTATAATAATATCTGGAGCGATATTACTATTTCTAATATTTTATTAATTAGGAGTAAATTGATTTCCTAGAACGTATCAGTTGTTACAAATTGCCCACTTCTCGGGTATGGTTATAGTGGAATGTTGTTTGGTTGGGCGCAGAGTGTTCCTATATTTCAGAGTGGTGAGGAGTTCTAGTTATTTATTAAACTTTGTATTTAACTTATTTTCGGAGTTGTCAGTAGTGAGTCTCATTTTTTGGCGGGCTTAGTGGCCCGAACTGAGGACATTTATTATGCTAGGAGTTTACCTAGATTGTTTTGCAATAGAGGATGTCTATCTAGCTTGTACCCATACCTGTGCGTCTTGGAATCAGATTAGTCTGTTATTGTAATTATGTCAATACACGCAACTGTGATTGTTTCTATCTCTGGTTATGTCTAGTTTTTTTTATCATAATATTTGTATAAGTACTGGCTTGAATGACACATGTTAACAGTTTGTTGTTGTGAAGTTATTATAGAGGCGGAGGCCTACATTTTCTAATGAGCATAGCCGCTTTTAAAGCTTTAAGCGTATTCCTTGCGGTTGTATCAATTTACTTTAATTACTTTGCTCATATTTATATTGTTCTGAGATTAAACGGGCTTTTTTTTTGGCCTTTGTCAAATTTTCGTATGTCTTTACTTAAACTGATCTTTAAACTTCCATATGCTGGCGGCCGGGGTTCAATCCTCGGCCCCGGCAAAGATTTATCTGATTACCAAACCCTTCCTTCACCTCTGACAAGACGTCTTGTGAATGTGAGGAATGCCAGGCCTCCACCGTGGTTAGGATTCCACGTTAAACTGTAGGTCCTCCATTTCATCTCACAATCACCCTAACATTACACATTAGCGTAAGTGCGTATAACCCGAACGGGTAGTAAGACGCGGTGCTAATAATAATAATAATTTAAACTTCCATGTTCCTCGAATTATTTAAGGTCGCTTATTAACACGCCAGCCTTTTTACTGCATTTTACAAGGTTGTCGGGACTAGCGACATGGGCCGAATATTATGAGTATGTCAAATTAGGCTTTCCTGGTGATAAATTTTATTTGTTTAAATGATTCTTACACTAGCTCGTCGCTCAAGCTTACAAATGTTGTGGGTTCGACCCACTTTGGAACGTGCACAAGGTGTTGAATATTCCTTTATTTGCTGGTCCTACAATCATAGAAACGTTACTTGGTTGATAGGTGCCGTTGACAGGTTAGTTCCTTCCCTATTTTCTCCTTATTCTTGTAACTGCAGGATTCTGATAAATTGCCACCATTTGTCGGGATACCTACTCTCTCATTCACAAATTCTTTTGTTTTTAACTCCAGTCTGTTGTTGAGAATTGAATGGACGAGATGAAAAGAGAAAAGATTCCGCGCAACATCATTTTTGGAAAAATGAAAAAACAGATTACTGCCTAAAGTAAGCATTCTACATAAAAGTTTAATTAACCAATTGTAGCACTAAATGAGATGAATAATTCCTTACATTGTTTTAAAATTTCAAAAATAAAATAGGAACGTTATATTTAAATTAATTTGATGGAATATTTTCCTTTTACTCCTCAAAATATTTAAAGAGTGGTAATGATTTTAAATGTATTGCTTGTAACAATCGTTATTATTTTCTAAATAAATTATTATTAGAGTAATATTTGTGACATATCTTTCATCAAAAATTGAATATGAATAATAAAGGTTTTTTCAAAAAAAAAAACATGAAAAAAGCAAAACAAAAACGTTGCTATAACCTAACCATACAAAAATTAAAAAAAAAAATACAAAAATACTTACACAAAACACAAAGAAATGCTAGTTTTCACTATTATTGTGTCTTATTTTTTTCTAGTCGCTATTCTCTTGAACTTCGTCAGTTTGAACAGGAGTTATTGGTCACAGCAAGTTGTTGTCGTAGAACTCCTTGTGTTCATCGGGAACATAATGCACACATTTTCTGAGAGCAATAGTGTTTTTTTTCAGTTAATAGGAACCTTTTCACCTTACACAGGAGTTGTGGCAAGTGCAACGTTACCACGACATTTATAGAGTTTGAACACATTACCTAGGAGTCCGTAAATGAACGGATGTGCTTGTACATAAACTTTATGATCTTACCTGTACACTCGGTGTATGTATTTGATGATTAGAAATGTTTCATTACCTCTATAACACTTTTTGTATTCTTCTTGAAAGTATCAGGCCACCAACCCCTGAAGTCAATGATATTTTTATCCTCAACAGACTTAACTTCAAATGTTCTTGCATGCGAAAAGGGAAACAGTCCTGGAATATTTTCCTTTTACACCGCATTCAAATTTGAAGGCTTGTTTACATGCATTATAAATGAAGGAATGTTTTCGTCCTTTATGCCAACTGTTGCAGCCTTATTTTCATTGTCTAACCATCCCACTAAGCCATCCTGACAAGTAGGCCACCGGGTTGGAGGAAATAGCGACAACTTATTATTATTTTATTGCGAAGCTTTCCATAAATGGTTTCCCACTCTCCCTCCACGATAATGCGGGCTCACTTCCTCTAATTCAACCTTCCCAATTCCTAATCCATTATAGTAATTAGTACTTAAAGCGTATAACCTTAACGGGTAGTAAGACGCGGTGGAAAAAAATATATAAAAGAGCGATCACTACCACTTCCATTATAATGCCGCTAACACAAACAACACACACTAAAAAAAGAAGAAACAAATTGAAAACGTAATAAAATTTATAATTTGTATTTATTTTACTATAAATTGTATTATAAATAAATACACAAATAACATTACAAATACATTTGAATCCTATCGATATAATTTTGTTCTAGCTTTTGTATATTATTTTACAAATTCATAGTAAATGTTATGTTGTACTAAAGATGTCTTGCCAGTAGGAAGCTAGTTTTCTGGGTGCAACTAATAAGGTTCGTTGAATGGGGCCTCTGGATGCGAACCCCTAAGAAACAATATAAAAACATCCAAGTTTTTATTTTCATTTATCTGAGGTATTTAATGTGCACTTTCTGAACTAACTGATTATATCAGCACAAAACTTATAAACTAACTTAAATCTAGAACATACAAACCCCCCTCCCCCCCCATCATTAATTAATCACTGTGAAAGGGGAATTTCCTATTTCACTAATGATACATTTTTCGGCCTAGCTGGGAATTTAATCCGGGACTCAAGTTAAGTAGGCAGACATTCTACCGACTGAGCTAACGTTTCGGACTTTTGCTGTACTTAAAACCTTTCTGTGTACAAGTACAGCAAAATATTCCGTGAAAACCTGATAGTTCTTATAATAACCCACATGAGGTATAGTGCTCAGAGTTCTTGGCTACAGCTCTAGAGATCCCAGGTTCAATCCCCAGCGCTTCCAGTTTTTCTGTGAAGCATTGTATCTGATACGGGGTAAATTCAGCCTTTTAAGGATAAATAAGAAGCTACTTGATTTTTTTTTAAAGTAGCCACTCCGGTCTAAAAAAACTAAAGTTAATGGTTGTAGGACTCGTTGTGCTGACCACATGACACCCTCTATTCACAGAAGCTGGCACTATCATCGACAAGATGTGACGGCGGCCACTCGGCCGGTATGGATCGATTGCGGGTGGACGCCATGAAGTTCTCTAGTTTATTTTTTGCTGTGATTAATACCACTTTGTTTCGTTAAATGTAATTTTCTTTGTGTGTGTGTGTGCTGGTAAATCATTAAGGGAAAATCACCCTCGCTGCATGTGTTCATGATTTAAACCCTGACCTCACTAAAAAAAACGTGCATAGACCATACTGACGCCTTTGTCCATCCTCAGCGTGAGTTTTCACCCCCCCCCCCTCCCTGTGAATTTAAATAATATGTCCTTCAAACTATAATAATTAAATGTGGGAAACATTTCTATAGTAGTACTTGAAGATTGTTCCATTTTTGATAGAATTTGTTTAATTGTAAAAACATTATCTACCAGAACAGTTGGACACTTATAGAATAAGGCATCGGTATAATCTGTTCTGGTTTGTCGGTGAAGGGTAGGACGGAAATTAAATCTATTCCGGTTGCACGAAAGTCTCTATTACTCAATGGTTCATGAAAACCAATATGGGTGCATTTTCTCTAAAATATCAATTCTTTATTCCTACCAGAGTAGTTGGACACTTATAGAATAAGGCATCCGTCTAATCTGTTCTGGTTTGTCCGTGAAGAGTAGGACGGAATTAAAATCTATTCCGGTTGCACGAAAGTCTCTATTACTCAATGGTTCATGAAAACTAATATGGGTACATTTTCTCTAAAATATCCCTTCTTTATTCCTACCAAAATAGTGTGATTGTATAGCTGGCCACGAAGGGTATTAAAAAGCAGTGCACGTAAAACCACAAAAAAAAACACTTGATTTTATGTTGTACCTTCTAAGGCATGATTATTAATAATTATTATACTGTGTGTGTCAAAAAATATGTATGATATAAAATTATTAATAGTATTACAGTTATAATAATTACCATTATAGTGAGATTATTTCCATTAAAACTACTTACCATGGAATAATATCTGCTCTGAACATACGACCTTTACTCCCCTTGTCCAAATCGTTCAGCTCATCAACATCTTCATCAGTCAAATTGAAGTCTTGAACCTATCATGAGGAATAACTTATTAACTTATATATTACTCACTGTTTTGTTATACAAGGGGGACTACAAATTAGCACCATTCCTTTTCAGAGCACGAAACAATACGAAAATGTCAAAAAACGAACATCGTCTGATGATTAATTTAAGAAATACGTGACATCGTCAAATGGGGTAAGGGTACATATCCCTCCTTCCAGACAAGGTAATAAATGGTACAATAAAGGGCACAGTGAAAATATCAATTCTATTTATCCTGACAAAAGAGTTTCGTCTATGCTTATAGTGAGTGGTTGTTGCCATGAATTTCGAGAAAAGTACCAAATAGTGCCCCGTTAGATGCTATCTTGTACACAGCGTGACTGGCCAGCATTGAAGTTTGTGCAAGCAGCTTGGAGTATCTCAAGGACATTTCCAATATCCACGGAGAGATCTGAGTAGACTTGTTCTTTTAATTGGCCCCGTTGAAATAAATATAATGTACTTCCCCATTTAACGGTGTCACCTAGCTCACAAGCTAACACCCGACAACGTTCGTTGTGTTACATTTTCGGCTTATTTTGTTTAAAGTAACAGTGTTCTGATAAGTAATTGAATTAATTTACATACTCCCTGCAAGAAATATCCTGTTTTATTAAAAGAATTTCAAGAAATAAGTGTGAAAAAAAATATTGAGGAATATCTGTAAGATGTTTATACAAATCTAGTAGACATTTCAGGGTATTTGAGAAGGAGTTGCTCCGTACGTACTTCAAAGTTTTCCTTGATCCTGCTGGGAGTCTTACTCTTAGGAATAACAACTATTCCTCTCTGTATGATCCACCTGAGAAGAACTTGGGCTGGAGTCTTGTTGTGTTTCTTGGCGATCTTTCCTACGACTGGATCTTCCAAAGGTTTGTAGAAACTCAAGCTGAGAACATAATTAATTAGTATTATATTACATAGCTATTTTTAAATAAACCTACAAAAATATTTCACTGTCCTTGATGAACAAGATAATTATAGGACTGTATTTACAATTTGTTTGTTATTATTTAGGTCAATTTTTGTGTATTTTATTATTTATGAACAAATTTACTCGACTATAACTCAACACATCCACTGTTATTGTTATGTGGAAGAAAGTAAACTGGTCTACCCTCCGACACATCAACTAGTCCACAACAACTTGGATTGTTTGGTTCAAAAGCGTACTAAGTAATTACGACTCAACCTAACCTAACCTAACCTAACTACTTTATTTTAATACAATGTATGTGAAATGACTGAATGTAGTATTTAATATTTTTACGACCAACTGTTATACCAGTGGTGTGAAAATTTACTGCTTGATTTTGGGACGTGGGAAGAAGGGGGGGGGAAGGATTTGCTTTGTATAGTATGTACTTAGTAAGCTTTTGCACCGAACAATCCAAGTTGTGGTGGACGAGTAGATGTGTTGGAGGGTACACCAGTTGACTTTCTTTTGCAGAACAATAACAGTGGACCGAGTTGAGTTTCACCCATTTACTCTAACAGAACACTATTTTCAACCTAATAGACTCTAAAATATACCCTACAACTATTATCCTGAACATTAATTCATCTTGTGAAAGATTACGCTCAAATTTCATCAATGATACATCTTTTTGTTTTTCCGGAAATAGAGCCCGGAGTACTTAGATCAGTAGTCAGATACGTTGTGGACTGATTAATGAGATTCGACACTTATGGTTTATGTTTTACTTCATACGTAAATGATTATCTTTAAAGTATAAAGGTTATTCATTAATTACAAATATAATTTTTTCTTTATGATGCTTGTCTGTTAAAACATGAAGCTTCTGTTTTGGATTGTAGGTAGGTAGGTAGAGTCAGATCACAAAATGTGGCTGTCCCAACTTTGGAACCAATCTGTATATCACTTACTCTGCCTTGCCTGAGATTTTTTTTGCCAAATCTGGGAACGATGGATTTCCAATAGGAGCGTAAGCGCACACTGTGATGTCGAGGGCTTTGCAGAACGCCGTCAACTCCCTCTGTTGGAAGTACACGTGCAGCTCCACCTGAAGGTTGGCGGGCTTGATACGTGCAGCGCTCCAGACTCGTTTGATCTGGCGAGCGTTGAAGTTGGACAGACCGATGGCCTTCGCCCTCCCCGCATCCACCTGGGCCTCCATTGCCTATATAATATTCCAACAGTTTGTCATCTCAAAATGAAACTGGTTTTTATTTTATCGATACATTTTTAAAATAATATTGAAAAAAAAGTGTTATTCTTCCAGTAACAACAGTTTGATAATCCTAACACTTTTAAAATATTTTAAACAATGATGTTTATGAACCAAATGATGATATCGGTACAAGCCTTACAAACATACTTTACAACCACAGTACCCAATCGTTTGACAATAAATTTATCTCTCTGACATGGTGGCGACTCACCTGGAAAACCTGGAAATATCAGGAAATTTTCTCTTATAATCTGGAATTTCACAAAGATCCCACATATGTGAAAGTTACAAGACTGTGGCAGCAATCATTAAAGGAAAGTTTCTGTCTTTTAAGCTAGCCTTTTTCAAGATATTGGCCCGAGGGGTAGAACCATTTCCAAGAGAGTTTCAAACCGATAGCCCACTAGCCCCATTCTTACACACTGCATTAACAGCCATTTTGTCTAACATCATGCAGCGTTTTGTGAAGGCGGAAATACTAAACGCAGCATCGTTATCTGTGAACATTGTTGATGTAGCTAAAGAAGAAAATATTTTGTCTGTCAAAAAAGAAAATTATTTGGGTTTTGCAACCCGCAATGAACCTAAGAAATCTAATGGTACATATTTACAAATTCTACAGATCCGTAGTGATTGTAGAAAGTTCTTGCAAAAATTTGTCATGAAGATCTTGGAGCGCTCTTCACTGGCGTATGGATTGACTAAAGCAGTGACCGGTTTTGACCCAAGTATTATTACTGCTAATCCAACAATTGCTACGAAACGGTTGGAGACCCTATTGTCAACTTTAGTAAATGCAAGGTGACTTGTCGGTACAACAGCTGACAAGGCAGCTCAAGAATATATGTCTAGATCCAAATGTAACGGTGACGCTGAAGGAATACTCTCTCGAACAAGAACACATTGATCAACTGTGGCGACGAATTTTCCAAGAGCGCTAATCGGATAACATTTCTAAAGTCATGAAACTTGTTTCAATGTACTCTCTCATGGAAATACAATTATTGAGCGAGGCTTCTCTGTCAACACAGAATGTATATTTCAGAGCATGAGAGCACATATTTGTACATCTCGGCGTTTTGTGTATGATGCAGTGACAACAATAAAGGAATTGACAATCTAAACATTTCTAAGTCACCTATACATGCAGCTCACAATGCACATTTAGGCTTAGAAGAAGCAGCTAAGCTCTATGAGAAAGAAAACATTGAAAAGTTACGGAAAGCACCAGAAAAGAGAAGAAAATCCATAAAGATTAAGACATTGGAAGAAAGGCGCCGGAAAATTGCGAAAGATGCACAAAAATCATCTGCTATGATTGAAGACGAAATAAAAGCCCTGAAATAAACCAGGCATATTTATTATTCCTGACTAACCTCACTTTTTAACATCTTGAACTGAACGTTATTTAATAAATGTCTTTGATTTAAAATATGTGTTAAAAATATTTTCTCGTGTTAAAGACTTATTGTAATGTATACATCTGAAATTATTTTATTTTTCTATTAGAACTCTAAATATGCTTAATCATGCTTTTTAAACAAGGATAAGAACATCATACCTAGTAAATCTAGGTGTTCGATAAGTACTGATGTTGTGTTTGTGCATATAGATGACTTAACATCACTATCTTTTATTGTTTAACAAATAAATCATTGGTTAGAGCTCATTTTAATCAGGTATGCCTAAATATTAATTTAATTGCAACACAGCAAGAGATTATATTTTCTGGAATCATTCCATCTATCACTTGTTTATTGTTTGTTTAATTCGTCAGGGTCATTTACTTCTTATTTAGATGATGTGGGTAGTAAGACGCGGTGCTAATAATAATAATAGATGATATGTTCCTTTTACAACCGGAAAAAACCTGGAAAAATCAGGGAATTTTGGCATGGATTTTGAGTAGCCTGAGTAGTCTGAAAAATAAATAAAAAATGAGCGTGCATACTTTTTTAATATAATAATATTTAAAGACCAATGATAAACAAGATCATAATTATATCACTTTATTTTCTACTTTTTTGAATTAAGTGATTCAGTAAGTGTATGTATATTCCAATAGATCATCAACGTACTTTTCTTTAGTAACTTAAATACCCATATTTATTCCTTGATGAAATTATTTATTTACAAATATCTAATAATAAAGTTAGTTAGCCAAACAAATAATTCACGAGCTTACCTGTTCTTTGCATAGTATGTTTGATAATACGTATCTATACCTAGGCTTTGGGGATCTTTCAAAGTTGGCCCATTGAAATTACGATAAGCAGAAGCTAGGAAAAAGGCCAAAAAGTAATGTTTTGTTGCCGCCATCTTGAATATTAATTAGCCTATAATGTGTTCCTCGGACGTCCGAGGTATGCCCACGCGAGATTTCAATATAATCGGCTTAGTATTTTTGGCATGAAAGAGTAACACTCAGACAACAACTTATTTTTATGAAAGTGTGTAGCGTGTCAATCAGATTGATTGAACACCTACAAGGAAAAAGTTAACTATTTATTACTATTCGTGTAATTAGATGCCACGTTTGAGTTATATCGAGATATTGAAGATAAACTACCTCAAAGTTATACTCTCTCATACAAAAATACGTTTAGCCCTACGTTCAAACACGTGGATAGTCAAAAAATAATTATATCTTGATAATTGCTGGTCTACATATCAAAAAAGAGGACTAATATTGTTATAGTTATGAATAAGATATGTGAATGCGTGCCCTTGTTATAAGATGGGGTCAGATACAAAAACTTACAGCCGACCATGCGGCCGTCTAGAAAATTGAGAAAATCTACATCTATATTATTTCTTCGCTTGAAAACAACAGTGAAAATCAAATAACTAAATTAATACTGATGCATTGTGATATAGGATATGTGTGTATAAACTCACCCACGGCCAGATGCCTGCAGATATCATTAACTCACTTCTAAAAATCACAGGACTGTCTATAATGGCGGCTCCACGTGGCGCAACTCTTGCCCGCTCAGTAGTGAAGGAGGGGTCGAAAATGGAAGTCGACGCAGCGAGCTCACGCGCAATTCTGCGCCTCTGGTGGCTGACAGAAGAAGCTCGTCAGTTTCAATCTCTTCTCTCTTTCCAATCATCGTTTATTCTCCCTTATTTTACCTCTGCTTCTTAATTCATTCTCCTTTATCTCTCTTTCATGTTCGTGTCTGATTGGGACTATATATAGGACGCCCCACGAGTCCGAGTTTGCAGATCGCCTTTACACAGCCTGGGTACTACAACGAAGCTCTGCCGGTGAACAAAAAAAAACAAGACTGATCTTGGAGTCGGGGTCGTTGGATTCGCTCCCATAGCATCGCCGAAGCAGGATGAATCGTCAGAGTCAACGCGCTGGACACAAGGACGCCGCTGTTAGGGTATCTGTATCCAGCGGGGGACATTTAGTCCCAACTGTTTAGTTAGAAGATATTTTATTTTGGTTTTGCCATAATGTAAAAAAAAAAAAGTCATTCGGGAGTCCTTCTTTTTTAGCAAGAGAAAATGTTTTATTTTATTAGATCTAGTATCATGTTCAGAACTAGCTAACTTCATTATGCTAGAAGTACCTTGGCAATATTACGCCTTTGTCTGATGGTCAAGTCAGATTGTTATGACTCATACTTTATTTTGGTTTGACATAATGTAAAATTCGGAAGTCCTTTAATTTAGCAAGAGAAATGTTTTATTTAATTAGATCTTGTATCATGTTCAGAACTAGCTAACCTCATTATGCTAGAAGTACCTTGGCAATATTATGCCTTTTTGTCTGATGGACAAGTCAGATTTTAATGACTCATAAAGTCAGATGCTGCGTGCATTATTGTATTTATGGACACTGTCCTAACGTCAAAGCCTCTGGCTTGGAAAATGTGAATTTTAGTGTGGTAAATGTACACAAACTCACAAGTTCCTATAAATCTTGAAAAAGAAAAGTTATTCATGACACCCTAAACGTCATGTGCATCAGTGCTTTGTTATTGATGGTTATCGCCAGGAAGTCTGTTTCTTTCTTCTGCCTTACGCAGTGCAGTTGTAAATCATAGAGATTTGACTATGTGGTCAAAGGTTCATTGAAAGTATTAGTTTGGGTGCGCAACCCGTGGAAATTGACCTATTGTCATAGTGGGGTCCGCGCAAATAATACTATTTTGTTTTGGCCTGTAAATAGGTTCTTAAATTTTGTATTAGTACTAAAGGATGTTTATGTACTATTGAATGCTTTGGTAGTACCGTAAGGGAACATGTCCGGCCATAGTACTTTAATGACTCCTGGCCCTTAGCCATCAATCAGCTGGATTCACCAGCCAACTATCCAACAAATTTGGTGGATCTCTGGTAATATTCAACCTAGTCAAGTGAGACTGTGTAAACGTTATATTGTAAATTTGTTCTATATTTTGCTTTAACTAATTCTCAAATTACTCTCCTTTTAGAAATTCTACTGCCTCATGCCTGGCCACTGTGTTGCCCAGGTAGCCACTAGTAATCGAGTAATCCCTCAAGTTTATTTGCCTTGAGAAGAAATTTAAAATTCTATAATTTTCTACCTTATTGTAAAACTTGTACATTTTTATGTTTTTAATGTCTACTAAATAAAACTATTGTCAAATTGAAATGTCAGTTTTCTAATTTACTATAGTTTAGTAGTATTTAGTTGCAAGTGCTTTGTTTCCAACCAGGTTTTTAATTAATTAAAGAAAACCTAATCAAAATTTTAAAAGGTGCACACATTCGTGCACAAGATCTAATAATTTTTAAATTTTCAGACCTTTACGTGAGTTAAATATAGCGCGATGTTCACGACAGACAGACCGACAGACACTCTCTTCATTCTATTAATATGCTACTCGTATACCTACACAATTACAAATTTGGAATATCACACAAATATAATCACTGTCACAAATGGCGTTCACAGACAAAACACAGCATTCTAAGATTTAGAGATTTTCAATCATTAGATCAACGTCCGAATTTGTCGCACGAGTTTGTTTAATATATAGAAGCATCGACTTAAGCCAGGTGTTCCTCGATCACTGTAGATGTAAGTTTACTCTTGAACTTAATAAGTTTGGAAAAAACTCATTCCCAAGAAGCCCTAATGACAGAAGTCTTTGGTTGCATTCATAAATTTCGAAAATATATTTTATACACACCCGCCTCGGTGGCGTAGTTAGCTAACGCGCTAGTTTCATGTTGAGATAGATTGCCGAGGACGGGGATATCGAGATTCGAATCGCGCTCAGGTGAACTGAGGGTGGTTTTTCCTAAATGGTTTTTAATTATCCTTCCATGCAAATGCAGATTCTCTTCCTCTATATTTAATCTTCTCAATTCCTAGCCCATTCGCTTAATCAGTACTTAAGCGTATAACCCTGACGGGTAGTAAGACGCGGCGCTAAGTATCACTTTCCACATCAATGGTCTAAAACTAGTTCAAAAAGGGAACCATAGTACGCATCTTTTTTTTACGTGATTTTATAAACTTTATTTCTCCTTCTAATTGCTTAGAAGAAGTACCGAAAAAGCTTCATAAAAGTAAAATATTTGTTAGTAGTTAGTAATACCTTTCCTGATAAATTTTGTAGGCCCTCTTGTTCTCGCTCAAAAATTATCTTATGCTGATATAATCAGTCGGTTCAGAAAGTATACGTTAGATACCTACCTCAAATTAATGAAGAAAATATTGTATCCGCGCGAGTCATATTTCCTTAAACCCGCTTGCCGATTATGATGCGGCCCGCCACATAACTCGTGGATTTGTGGCCCTCAGGCACTTTCAAGTTGGAAACCCCTGGTCTAAAGTAATTGTGAAATTCGATTCAAAGGGTTTAAAAGAATGCATATTTATCAAAATTGGTTCAACCATTTTCTCGCGATTTCAACCATCGGAAATGGGCATGAAAATAGTATAAGTGGTTTAGATTGTAGGAACGGTAGTAAGGTTCACCTTCCACAAGCTGATGTGATCTGTGGTCATGTCTAGTTCAGAAAAATGACCAGGTGCTCCCTTGCTAGGGTCGGTATCTTTCTTCCCTACAGGTGTATGAATCAGGTAAAGATCGACGTAGTCCAGTTGAAGAGCTGTCAATGAGATTTTAATATATTTCTCGACGCTTTCTGCACGGTTACCTCTATCTGGAAGCTAAAAGAAAAAAAAGTTATAAGAGTAGTTTGTGATTTATTTTCTAGAGCAGATACAATATACATATAGTTGAATGTATAAACACAGTGTTCCCATTTAAGACAGCCAATCTTTGGGAAGTGGTAGGAGATCGAAAAAACTAACTCAAAATGTATTTTGGGGATTAGCTCGTCATCGCCTTCTTTTTGAGCAAGCAGCAAATAAAGAAAAAGGGTATTATAAAATATTAAATTTATTATTTCATTTATTTTCTTCAAAATGATGGCCTCCAACCCGGAGACAAACATTGCACTTATCAATTTTAAAATTAGGGGCTGAGAGAAATGGCGCTTCCTTCATTTCTTCTCAAGCTTGTGTTATCCTTTGTTGTAATTACTCAAGGCCATTAACACTTCACGCCTCATACAAAATAGTATAATGTTGTTAAAAGATGTGAACGTAGAGGCCAAGCTACAGATCCAGCCAACACTACCGATCCATCTTCCAGTAAAATGAATACTATGCCACTGCCGATGAATGACATCTGCCGTAGTGAGCAGGACGGCCAGCCAGTCTCATTGGATGTTTCATAACGGATTCCTCATAAACTACGTAAGCTAAAGTTCGGAACAAAAGAGGGATCCGCTTAGTGATAATTTAATGCTTCACAACTTTTATATTCAGATGTTTTTTGATAAACATAATATTTTATTGTTATTTTACTTTTAATGCAGAAAATGTGTTTTTATTTAGCTTGTTGCTGTTTTTCCAAAAGGAAGCAAAACCGAGCAAATCTCCTAAGGATATTTTTTGTTAGTTATGTTGAGCCGCTAGCACTTCCCAAAGTTTAGCTGTTTGATCAGGAAACACACTGTATTGAGTCGTCACCTAAAAGTTCACAGCCTAGTGAAAAAAAACTAACGGTTTTTAACTATTAATAACAAATATCTTATATCAGGATTTTTAGTGTCTTTCAACCGCTAGTAAATGCTACTATACTTCTGTGGTCTCTCTATCTTTCTCTGCCTCTTTCTCTCTCACATCCAAAAGGTAGCCTTGAAGGAAAGAACGAATAAAATATATTTTTACCTCCTGCACCTTTCACACCTCCGTAGTAGTGCATTCAATCGGTGCGATATGGAACTATGTTTTTAGCTAGCATTTTGAAATTTTAAAATTTGTTTAGGGTGTTCTCTAAGTATATACATTCAACGGGCTTTTCTATAACACAGTCCTTAGTGGGGACTTGTTATAACAGTAGGCAGACGTGATACTGACTAAGCTAAAGTGTTTGACGTGAAAAATTAAGGTAGGAGTGTGAGTATCACGAGTTAAGGCCAGAGGTCTTACAGTTTTTATATACAATTTTTTTTTTCTGAGGAAATCAAATATTGTTCCGGTAGAAAAAAGAGTTTAATTTTCTTCACATGGTAGCCTTAACAGTTCTTGAATATCTGTCAAGGGTGTCCTCAAATTTCATGACAACTTTTTCAATTCATTTAAAAAGTGTCTCATCTAATGCTGCTATGCTCATAATAGATATTCAACAACTGTTAATATCAACATGTGAATAAAATAAACTCTTATGATTGTACTGAAGCAATATTTTATTTATTTTGGCAAAAAAAAATATTATTTTTTTTCTATAAAATTTGCAAAAACATTCCCCTTAGCTCGAGAACCTAAACTCCCACCTTAAGAAATATAAAAACCGTAAAAACATTTTAAAGAAACGCACTCGAATAAAGTACGCAAACGAATTGAATGGTTGGTTTTAAAATAGTATGGTTAAAATATGTAAACAAAATGTTAACGTCAACATTTAAAAAAACGTATCTTTACTATTATTTGCATTATTTTATTGACATGGATACTATCAGCTGTCGAAAGGTGACAGCTACATAGCCTGAAAAGGTAAGTAGTAAAGCGTTTTCACCACAAGTAAAAGTTCTGGTTTCGATTCAAGTCTGTAGGTGAAATTTTTCAACATTTATTACGAACACACATATTGTTGAATACAACGGGCTATGAGAAACGTCCATTAGTTGACATTTGGAAAATATTTGGATAAATAATGACTTTTTTATATTAAAATTATTGTATGACTCTCAAACTACAAGTATTAATGGACAAAATACTCCCACAAACACAATAAATACAATTATTATTTATTCTGTAGAGTAGGAAAGTGATATGAATAATACCTTTGTGACAATAAACAGGTCTTTTCTTTTGAGTTTTCCGGAGTCAAACCATCTCTTCAAAACGCGTCCAATCGAATCTTCATTCCTGTATATGTAGGCAGTGTCAATATGTCTGTAGCCTGCTTCCAAAGCCGCATCCAATGACGTTTCGATTTCCTCGGGGGTAGCCTTAAGCCAATCAAAACAACTATTGTACCAAAATAAAAATACAAAATGAAAAAATTGCATAAATGTCAATGTCTATTAACATTGAGACATGTGTAAGTTACATAAGAAACAGAGCTCCATCGTAATATTGAAAGCTTGAGTCAGACAATGTATTCAGAACGGTCTACAATAAGTTTACACATGAGTTTTAAGACAGCTTTGCTTGTGTATAACTACATACCAGTAAATTACATTTCAAAAAACATCAGTACGCATGACACATTTTTTAAAAGCTATAAGTAGTTGCGAAACGAGCACATGGGGTTCTTGTTTTATGAGAGCCTTTGGGGAGTGTTAAGAGGTTTTTGTGTTTGACGGCAAAGACTATCAAGTTAGAACTTATGTCTTTTTTGTTCAGGACAAGGTGGAGTAGTTCCAGGGCTGGCCCAAAGGGCCCGGGGCACCATCGCTTCGGGGTGTCAAAGCTCTTAAAGAAATTACTAATTTAAATATTCTTTTAATAGAATTTAATTAGATATGTCACATGGCGCACGTGAAATACATTGGT
The DNA here is from genome assembly GCA_901482245.1 of Timema douglasi. Lineage (NCBI taxonomy): Eukaryota > Metazoa > Arthropoda > Insecta > Phasmatodea > Timematidae > Timema > Timema douglasi. The sequence continues at coordinate 13,171 of CABEEJ010007277.1, read as the reverse complement.
TAAATACAGGTAAAATAATTTTTAAAGGGGTACAGAAGGTGCGTGATGGCGAAAATAGCGAATAAAGCCAAAATATAGATCACTTGACACCTTAGGACACTTGACCTTTAATGTAGGTGATATATTTAATTAGTTGTTTCTTCCTTTAACAATTTCTACTTTTATCATGGTAATTTATCATTTTGTTTTTATTTTGTATGTATTTTATCTTGTAATCCAAACTCTAGATTAGAGGGATTCAATACAAAACAAAACCAATTTAATGTTACCAAAAATTTAGAAAAATAGAAGTGCGAAGTGTAACGATATTATGTTTTTTTGTTGTGAAACATATTACAGTACACAACCCATCTCCTAGAAGGAGGGTGATCCCACTGTTCTCCTTCAGTGACCAATTTAGATTAAATGCGACGAGGACGAAGGCTAAGTTAAAAAAGGCAACATAATTATATATATATCTAAACAAACCTAAGGATAGATGGCATAAATATATTAGTGAAAAAATTCAAGTCTTAACGAAACTTTGCTTTTATTTCATTTAACCTTTTATTAAAGAACATATCGCTTCTGCAAACATCTAAGCATATTCATATTTCTTATTTATACAATATCTGTAAAAGCAGAATAATAACAATCTATTATTATTGTTTTTTACAAGACTTTCAAAAATACGTGTATTAAATTTTAATGTCTAGCATTATAAACATGGCGTATACCAATATAACAAACGTAAATGAGAATTTTAGCAACGACTTATTTTAGTGCAAGTCAAAATTGTAACAACAGTATAATAGTTCCGTAATCGCCCCATTAAAGATCAACCTACGCATGGCGTCTACACAAATTACGGAATCCTCCAAAATTTAGAAAGTCAAAATAAACTTAGATATTCTTTCATTAAACGTTAAGGTTTATTCCTAACTTTATCATAAAGAAACATATTATTAATCTCTGCCACGTTCAATAACTGTGCAAAATAATTCCAAAGTTAAATACATAATGTTAACTATACAAGAATAATTATTAACGGCCCGCATTCCAACAACTAAATAATGAAGGCCTAATATTATAAACTTCTTAATATGGATATTAAGACAACACGTTTTGAAAACATACTCTTAAAGTTAAATAACTGAATCCCAGTTGAAAAACAAGATTTGACTAACATTAAAAAAAAACTCGCATTAAAACTTTCCCCACATTACTTTGTATTTTAAGTAAAGTCCTATTTGTCGTAACATAAGCGAAGTTATTTTAATATTTAGTAAAAATGAATGAATATTCATCTAAGACGGTAAATAACAATAAATATACGTAGAGCCAAAAAGAGAATTTAGAAAATTACAATAATATTTAAATTAAAGCCGAACAAGAATTTCTCCTTACATTATATGAGTCTGTATTTGAAGCCTAAGCTTCGTCAATGTCCGAGCCTAATCCAAGAGTGGCTGCTATCTTGGTGAACAGTCTCTTATATGGCGCAACTATCGAACACTCGAGAAAGAATTACACCAAGGTGGGGATCACAGAATTAACACACATGAAAAGGGGGGAGGTGCGCTGGATTAGATGCGTTGAGAACATTCTGTCAAGGCCACGGCTATTCTACGCTGTTCTCGGCGTCCACGTTGTTCCTGAGGCTAGTGGTGGCGCGTAGCGGCGAAATGCTGCACTAGGATCACAGCGCTTAGTTGTTTTACTGTTGATATCGTGTGTGGACGTCTTTTTCCGCATGCTCGTCCGGCCGGTGAAATTGGGTAAGCGCTGTTCTTGTTGACTATCCCGTTTTTTTGATGCCTTGTAGCAATAATTGCTACAATCTCCTTGTATAAATAAGATGTTATATTTGTGGACATTTTTGACCACGATTTATGTTGGATTTTGATGTTTTATATGCCCCCAAACTCAAATAAGGTTGGTCTTAAAAATATGTATGTCTATCTTCCATCTGTCTCTGGTGCTACGGCTGAAATGATTCAATGAATTTCGTTAATACCCAGTATTTAAATGCCACATGGTCATAATTCATGGATACATTGATATTTCATGTCTGGTTCTAAAGGTAAGGGTATTTTAATGACTACTGGTTTTTGAAAAATTAATTTTTTTTTAAACTTCTTTAAATATTTGCTCAAAATGGGTATTTGAAGAGTGTTTTACATGTAGTAATGTGTGCTTGCTTATCGTAAATAAAATCCCTCAAAAATTGTTTACTGACAAACGTATTTTTTTTAATGTTGTTTCAAACTATAACGGACTACATTTGATAGGAGATACGATTGTGTCGTGCGCATCAGTGATTTCAGTACTTTTTACTTTCTCGCTATCTTATAGGTAGAGAAAGCATTGTGATCGTAAAAAAAAAAGGGGTCGATATTTTGATGAATTTCAACGTTTCATGACCCTCCGAACAAAAAAAAAAGTTGTTTTTGCAATGCCATCAGCTGTATGTGTGTCTATTTAACTCTAAAATTAAGAGTAGTTTTGTAAAGGGCGAAAAGAGAAAAGATCGTTTTTATCAAAACCGGCTCTAACGATTTTGATTAAAATTATTATCTAGGCGTTGATTAAGATTATAAATAAAATAAAATTTCTATTTCAATTTTCTCATGGAAATTACTTTTAGGATACTTTACAGAAGTAGAAATGTACGTATCTCCACAACTATTTGAGATACTAAATAACTTGTCGTTGCAAAGTTGTATTACTATTAAAAATAAAAATAAACTTTTATTTGTAATAAATTTTTATAAAAACAATATTGTCAAATATATTAATAAGATTTTGTGAGCTTTATTTGTTAAGAGATACTACTTATCTTTTAACCCAATAAATTAATTAATGCCATAGAGTAAGTATAAGTAAGTCTCTCAAAAAGTTTATGTTCTTTTTCCTTTAACATCTAAGGTGAAATATTTGTACAACAGTGATCTATCTCTTTAGTCAATATTTACCTTTTTTATTGGTCTAAATTATTGATAGATGAAGAATTTAATAACAATGCGATAATCATAAGATGTGCAACTCCTAATAAAATGCCGAAGGTTTAACTGTAAGTCGAAATTTTAATACAAAATCTTGACCCTTGTGGACCCAATATAATTATTTTTTTACTGGCCCAAATATACAAATGTTGACTTTAATTCCTTCAAAATAAAATTATAAAATCTAAAACCAGGAGTCAAAAATTGTTTTACGTAAATATAACGCAATTTCTGTTCGGGTTTGCCAGTGTATATTATTTCGTTACAACATATATCACGAGTTTTGATATATCCATTTTTAAAATTACGTGATGCAATGGTCAATTCCTACCTGCCATGTTCCGTATCCAACAATTGGCATCTTAACGCCATTGTAAAAAACTACATCTTCCAATTTAGTCGCCATTATCCGATATATATTTTTTCTTTAATCCTACAACTTCCTTAGCACAGCTCACTGACAAAGACACTGGGTTCTGAACGGAATGGTAACCTCATGTGAGTGAAGGCCAGAGATAAAGAAAAAGATAAGATATTAAAATAAATATAATAACGAGTTTTTGCGTAAGAATTGTACACAATAAGTGTGACTTATAGCTATACAAACAAACGACATATAACACCTATTTTCTAACGCTTACTCTAAGCCTTCAAGGTTACGCAATCAGCAAAATAGTATATTATTATAATTATTAATTATTATTAGCACCGCGTCTTACTACCAGTTCTGTTTATAAGCACTTACGCTAATGTGTAATGGTAGGGTGATTGTGAGATGAAATGGAGGACCTTAAGTTTAACGTGGAATCCGAACCACGGTGGAAGCCTGGCATTCCCCACATTCACAAGTTGTGATTAATACACATCTTGTCAGAGGTGAAGGGAGGGTTTTGCAATCAAATCTGTGCCGGGACCTGGGAGTGAACCCCGGACCCCCAGCACAGAAGTCTACCATCTTACCCCTAGACCACCAGGTCACCTCTATATATAATTATTAAGCTTCAAAATCGAATGTAAACACATTAAAAGTTTTCATACATAAAGCCTACTATGATTATACATTTTTCATCTAAATAGATTTTTACAGTTATGATAATATTATAATAATTATTTTAAAAATAAATTTTAATACTAAATTTTGAACGCCTAATTTCAAAGATTTAAAAAATATGATATATTTATAAAGAGTTTTAACTGCTTTGGATGAAGAAGACATAAATAGCTGGATTAATTGAAAGGATTATAAAGGTCGATAGAAGGGGGTTAGGCTTATAGGATTTACTTTCAAAATATGAATAATTCACTCAAAAGCAGGCGTTTCTTTTATTATGTTTTGATGATCAAAAATGATTGTTTTGTAAGTGATATTAGCCTACTTATGAAAATTCAGTGTTGTCACCAAGGTATTTCACAAGTAGTTTTGAGATAAAAATGTGTTATTGTTAAATATAATGTATATGTTCAGATGTTGTAATACATGGTAAGACGCACCGCACAGACTTTATCTCGTTTTTATCTCAAAATAAATATTTACAGTGTTACAGAAAAATTGAGAAAAGAGAAATATCTTTGTCCACCAAAGATTATAAAAGTCAAATTCATTTTCTAAGATCGGAATTAAAAAGTATATATATTTGATTACAGCTCAGAAACTATTACTACAACTTTACATATATAATATATTTCGTATCTCAAATAGTTGAGGATAAATTACGAAAATTAGAAAATGTATCTTACGTAATACACCTTCAAATTCATTTTAGTGAAAAAAAAATGACAATTGCCTTCTTATTTATAGTTAAAAAAATTGTTTATAGATATAACATTTAATCAAAATAATTAAACCGAATTTCTAGAAAATCGATTTTTTCTCATTTCACACTTAAATCTAGGGTTAGGCATTTAATTCCAAAAACCCTATGGGGGGAACTTATGAACACCCCAGATACCAATTTATAGCCCAAGCTATAAAATAGTTTCGGCTCTAGTACGAAGTACAAACAGACAGACGGCATCGCGAAAATAACTTTTTTTTTTGTTTCAAGGGGTCGTGAAACGACGATATTTATCAAAACCTCGAGTTCGATTTTGGTGACGACCCCAGTACTTTCTATCCGAGGTGTCAAGAGAAAGTACAAACGGGAGGTTTTTAATTCTCTATTTGGTGTTTGTCGGAGAACACAGTAATGCCATTGTAAGTACATGATTAGAACCAAGGGCGTCTATTCTTTAGCTTTACACTGAAAATAATATTTAACAGAATAAGGTGGATTTTCACCGCGTCTTACTACCTTTTCAGGTAATACGCATATACACTAATTACGCTAATGAATAAGGTTGAATTTAGAGGAAGTGTACCCGAATTTTTGTGGAAATAGTGTGTAAAACTAATTAGGAAAAAACCCCTTCAGTACACCCGACCGGGATTCGAGCCCCAATCTTCCTGTCATCGGCCTTAGACCATATGGTAATCGAAGCATTTGAGGGCAAAATTAATAATTAATATAGTATCTAGTAATATGAAACAAGATTATTTCTTTGTCAATAATGAACAAAATCAAGTGTGATGGAACAGCGGGAGAAAGGAGAGGCCATTGCCCTTCCTGGAAATAATTCGCTGCCTCTCTCTGGAATAAATTTGGTTCACTTTAGTTTAATTTTAATCGCCTGTAATACAATAGAATATGAAGCAGAAAGACGATCTTGCGTCCAACTCCAAATAAGCTATATAATTTTAAAGTATTTTTCAGTAAAGAACCATTCCAAACAGTTTTTAGAGGCATTACATTACTTTTCTAAAATAAGCTCCAGGCGTGGATTACGCTAAATAACTTCTAGAGACATCCAACTTCCAAATATTTTATATATAGACGAGGATTACTCTAAATAACTTCTAGAGGCACATATATTATATATATATATATATATATATATANTATATATATATATATATATATATATAATATATATATACACATATATTATATATATATTTTATATATATAGGCGAGGATTACTCTAAATAACTTCTAGAGGCACATATATATTTTTTAAATTGTTGTAGGAAGGAGTAAGGACCACATCAAAGCTTCAAGAGGCACCTAGTTTTTTTAGTTTCCCTAGGTGAGATCAACTATAAATAGTTTTGGAAGAATCAATTTTTTTAAAAATTGGTGGAGGACCACTCCAAATATCTTCTAGAACCCTACATATTTCAAAAATTGAGTAGCTTTTTTAAATGATAAAGTATGGTTTTAGAACGATACATTTGAAGTGTTGTTAGAAAGAGACCCGCCTCAGGGGCGTAGTTAGTTAACGCACTAGGTTCGTATTGAGCTAGACTGCTGAGGATGGGGAGATTGAGGTTATAATCTCGGTCGGGTGAACTGGGGGTGGTTTTTCCTAAATGGCTTTCCACTCTCCCTCCACAGAAATGTGGGTTTAATTCCTCTAATTAAACCTTCCCCATTCCTAGCCCATTAGCTTAATTAGTACTTAAGCGTATAGCCCGAACGGGTAGTTTGACGAAGTTCTATAATAATAATAATTTATTATTATTATTAGCACCGCGTCTTACTACCCGTTCGGGTTATACGCACTTACGCTAATGGTAGGGTGATTGTGAGATGAAATGAAAGATCTACAGTTTAACGTGGAATCCGAACCACGGTGGAGGTCTGGCATTCCCCACATTCACAAGATGTCTTGTCAGAGGAGAAGGAGGGGTTTGGTAATCAGATTAAATCTGTGCCGGGACCGAGGATTGAACCCCGGCCGCCAGCACAGAAGTTTGACACCTTACCCCTAGACCGCCAGGTCACCCTAATAATAATAATAATAATAAAAAGAGCATTACTTTTAAATGGAATATGGCCATTTTACAGATAAATATTCACAGATGAACACTTCATGCCCTCAGCTGTCACTGATAGGCTGGAACCTCCTGCCCCCATTAACCAATCCATTGTGGAAATTGAACAAACTTTAGGTAGGCCTATTACAACAGCTTCTAGCAACGCAAATAAATTCGTCAATCTATTGCCACCACTATTTATCGGTGACTTACCTGTTCACAGGAATCAATCCAAATCACCCGTCACTTCTTCAAGTGGGATAGGTCCAAGCAGAATACGCCTATTTCCCAAGACAGGACCAATAAATAAAAAACACTATAGGAGGCCGTTCCGCATCTCTGACACGCCAGAAAAAAGAATGATTAGTTCTTTAAGAATCAAAAGTTGCTGAAAGGAAAAGACATCTGGGATTTGATAAAGATAAAAAGTTTAAAAAAAATGCAATAGCTGACACAAAAATGAAAAGGAGGATTCCGATGATGATTGTTTCTGTCTCGTGTTCATGGGTTCTTACCAATCCTCTAAGTCAATAGAGAAGTGAGTACAATGCATTGAATGTAATATGTGGACACATTAACCATGCGCTGGCGGAAACCGTTACATGGGCATACATTGTGACATTAATATGAGTGAATAAGTTATGGATACCAACTATGTTAAAAATTTATTAATTATTCTGACAAAAGTTATATTATACCTAATTCAATAACAATATTACCGTGATATTTTAACAAACATGTGTTTTAATCAATAATATTGCTTAGTTTGTTTATTCATTCATAATTATGTGTTTAAATTGATAAAACTAGAAATCCAAATGATATGTTTTGTTTGAAATAATTCATATTTAATTAATTCACAATACATTAAGACTAACTTATACTGCAATAATCTTTAATTTGCTATATTAGTATAGTTATTCTATCTAAGTTACAAAAGTTGGTTATAATTCGTTGAAATACACATTATCTACCAATGTAACGACTTACCCCTTCCCTGTAATAATGTACCCCTTCAGATTAATTTGATTTAATTATTCATCATACAACAAAGCGATTGTTATTTTAACACCTAATATATGTAGATTCAATATCCATTAGTATCGGGGGATTTTTTTTAAAAATTGGATGCTATTCAGATACTTAAACAAAATATGAGTAAGATGCGGTGCAAAAAAAATATTGAGGAAAATACAGAATTAAGATTATTATAAAATAAAGAACTTAGATAACTTCACTCAACTATCAAAATCCGTTCTTACATTCCATGTTCCTTATCAAACAATGATTGGTATCTTAACACCATTATGAAACACATATTAAAATTTAGTCTTCATATTTCTAGATTAGGTTCTTTAATTGGAATTATTTTATCTTTCAAGCCTCTATAACACAACTCACTTATTCACTTTTGGAAGGGAAAAACAGTTGGTTTCATGCATAACAATAGCTACTTATTGAGAGTGAAAGGCAGAGGAGAAAACTCTCAGACATTATTTATAGATGTAAAGTTACGGAGTGTTTTGCAAGAGTTTCTCACCATATTGTTAAACGATATGATGTACTCTCCGTTTACCTTGACACTTACTTGAAACTTACCACCCACATCATTGTGGACATACGCCAAAGTGTCAAGCTAGTTTATTATGGTTTTCGGGTGACAGGGAAGCTGTGGTACAAATCCATGCAGGTCCTCGTTGTTCGGTGGTCTTGAAGTAAAGTGTCATCCGATGTTAGTGGGTTCAAATCAATCCGAGGTTGAGCGATAACACTTTGTAGCACAACCTCCTTCGTAGTGGAAGTAAAACCGTCGGTCGCACGTCGATTGTGGCACGTAAGAGCACCATGGAAGGTGTGTGAAAATACCTTTAACGGAAAAGTTGGTAGGCCCTTTTGCTCTCGCTCATAGAAATTTTCGTGTGCTGATGTAACCAGTCTGTTCAGAAAGTGCACGTTAAATACCTCAAATCAATAAATAAATGTACTGAGGGTGTTTTTTTAATGTTACTCATTTTCTCTCTATGAAAATTTTGATACATCTCCTGCATCTCCTGCATCTCCTGCTTTCCTGATCCTGATACGATAAGAGTAAAGTGTGTCAATCCCTTACTGGTGGTTGGAAGCATAAAAATACTAGCTTCACTTGGTTCTACAATAATTTTATAACTTACAAGATAGAGTATTATTGATTGTGATATTTTAAGGTATAGTTTATGATAACTTAAGTCTTTTCTGGTAGTTGAAAATTTAGGCCTACCTACTTAAAACCATTACGGATTCATATTACACTTATTATTTCTTATAGCCTTTGACAAATGATGAAAAATGGACTCTTATCGTAAACTTGACGTAATATATTTTTCAAGGTGGATGAATGCAGAACTTTTGGGTAACTTTGTTAGTGTCAGAAAAAGTAAACGTTAACGTGAACTAGGAAACTGTAACACTTGTGGACAAGTGATCTAAATATCAAGATCATTTAGTCTAGTTTACCCACTAAGAGGTGGTCAGGGTTTTAATCTCAGCTGGTTGTACTGAGAGTTATTTTTCCTAAAATTATTTCCCACTCTTTCTCCACACAAATTCAAGTACATTTCCTATAAATTATTTTGGTTCTATCCCTACTACACTAGAGTAATAATTTAGTACACGTGTAACCCGAAAAGTTACAGGACATGTGGTGACAAAAACCAAATCATATTTTACAAGGTTGGCAGCTTGAACGATCTTTAAAGGACATTAGGGTTTAGCTGGGTATACACGTGAAGACATTTCGGCCGATTCGAACCATTTAACGGTAGGTTTGCTGAATTTTACAGATAAATCCGCTAGTTAGTGTCTTCTCACAATTTAAAAGATGGTTGTGAGCAATATATTGATGATCGATATATTGGTACAGATTTATTGTAGCTATTGGTCAGTTTCTATACATGTAACGATTCTAACTTCGCAATATATCGAACATAATATTTGGTGAGGGTCTGCAAGTGCTTGTCCAAAGATTATTTGCACGATTTAGTGAACTTTTTACATGTAAAATGGCGTATAAAGAGTGTTTGTGGAAAACCATATGCCCGAGTATACCAATAAGAATATTAAAAACAATAGCTATGCAGAATTTACCAATTATTGTATAGGTATTGTTTAACATTAAAAACAAAATGGCATTTCTCATTTTCTCATAAAAATGACTTTGAGGGCATGTTACCTAAGCGAAAATTTCCAATTTTGCTCATATCTCCGACACTATTTAAGGCACGAAATAACGTATCATTGTAAAGTTGTACTACCATTAAAAATAAAAATCTTTTTGTTGAAATTTTTTATTTAAACATATTTTTTAGGCACAAGCAGATATTGTCTACGAGTATTGTAGGTCTTTAAAATGAGAAATTATATGTTATGCTCTTTGGTGGACATAGATGTTCCTCTTTTATAAATGTTTCTGTAACAGTGTATATTATTTCATTTATGTTCTTTGGCGTCGGGATTCTATAATCATTATATTATACCACTTCAAAATCTTAATATAAAAGTGAGAGAAAGTCTGTACATTGTACCGTAGCCTTCCATTTACTGTATTATAGTCTATTCTTGATAGTACAAAGAAGATGTGGTTGAGACTATCATGGATTATGATAATTTGACTATACGAAATAATATGGCAAATATGAGCATATACGGCTAGTTGTAAGTTAAAGATCACTTTTAAGAAAAAAGAATCAACACTTTAAAAACATCACTACGATATGAACAAAACACACTAACAAAATTCAGGAAAACCTAGTGTTTATACACTATACGATGAGTGTACAACAGGAAGAGATTCTGCAAATAAAACAAACACATTCGACACGGATGGTAATAGGTTAACGTTGGTAAAGTTGTAACTTACTATTATCTTTTTAGACACCCAAAAGAATGGTAGAAGCTCTAAAATCTCAAAAAGCTATTATCTACAGATTCTTCCTCACATGTTACAATACACAACTATATTTTTTTTTAAAATTGCTGTCCGGCTTGGATTTAACGGAACTTTGAGCATTTGAGACTCAAATTATCGAGTCTCTAATGCAGGCATCGGCAACAGGTCGATCTCACCTCAATGGTCGGTCGATCGCGCAAGAAAACTTTATCGTCACGGAAAGGCAAGCATTGCATTATTTCACTATGGTCTAGCTAATAATATATGGTCATAGTGTAACCCGTCAAGGTAAGGCCTTTCAGGGTAAACGGAGTGTATATTTTATTTATTTTATGTATTTTATATAAAGGCAGGGATATAAGTATTGGAGGAAATGTTGAATTTAAGGAATAAATACAAGATGTTTGGAAAAAAAAGACTAAAAGCTGAGTGGAGAAACGAATTAGGGTGATCGCGGAACCTTTGATAAATGTAAAAGTAGATCGGGGCTCAAAAAAGGTTGTCGACCCCTGCTCTAATGTATTATAATTTGAATCCAAGCAAGATACACTGATTTTTTTTTTAATGCGAAATTGTTTTCCACTCATCCTCACGGATATAAAGATGCATTTCCACTAAATTTGATCTTCTTCACCAGTTATTAGTGTTAATATGCACATAGCCTGGACGTGTGGTAAAATTCAAGGTTGTAAAAAAAAAAGTAATTTCTTACATACTTTAAAATTTCTTTGCCTCTTTTAATTTATACACAAACATAATGGTAGCTAAGGGGGAAAGATTTAGAGTTCCCAAAAGTTTAAGAATGTTAAAAATGAGTATAAATTTGGTCCTATTTCCTTGGTTAGGTGGTCATGATGTGACACACAATTATATTTGTTATAAATTCCAAAGCATTATTTTCAGTCCTCTCTTGAAAAGTATATGAAAATGTAAAAACACATCCATATTTGAAAAATAGATACTTTTAGCACCTAGGCGATTAATTGTTTATCTTTTAAGGCATATAGTTGAGCAAGTGCTCCCACATAACATAGAGAGGGCATTGGTAAACCACAGTGAAATAAATCATATGAGTAAAAACACCTTTAGGTACACCCGAATTAGATTCAAGCCTCAATCTCTCCTGTCTCCTGAAATAAAGTCCATTGCTAGGCTGACTCCTAAGACTATGTGGCTACCATTGCGAGTAGCACACTTGTACCGTCACTTTAGGCCTATTTGTATTTCAAAAGGAGATAAAGGACCGCAAGATAAGTTTTTATCTCCTATTATCAATCTGAAGATCAATATAATAATGATTTAATTACGTCAATCACAACTCTTCATTCTATTAACTAATATCTAACTTTTATTTGAAATTTACCCTTGTTCACTTCCCCTCTTTCATTTGTTACTCTCCTCTTTCGCTGTATATATATCTCTTATCTCCCTCTTCCACTTACATCTATCTACAAGGGATTCTGTCGCAGTACTTCTCGTTGCCAGGGTGTTGCGTCTTGTTACTTGCTCAATTTTGGAGAGTTTTTGCGACGATGGCTGGCAAACTGAAGGATGTGGTGTTTTATAATGGCTTGAAGATGCCTATCGTGGGATTTGGAACGTGGCAGGCAAGTTCATCATCATCATTATCATCATTATCATCACAAATAGTTTCACTGCCACTGCCCGGGTCTGTTTTTAACAGTGGCTCTCAACCTTTATCATCTTACGCCGCCCTTGGTTGATTATCAAATTACCTCGCCCCCCCTCTTCCACATTTTTTTGAATATTTAAAAATTATATATTTTCTTTATTTTATACAAAAATCAATGTAACACTGGCAGTAAGGTGGCAGAAAAAAAATGACTGAAGCTTATTGTGGTGGTTGGCATAGTTTTGTTTTCATCACTTTCTTGAATATAGAATTTGTTTGAAGCTTTGACAGTACACACCACGAATCGATTTTCATTTCCAGTCGATAACGGTGTTTAGTTTTTATGAGCTTATTGGAGTTGAAGATTCAGTGGTGTTACGTGGTGGCAACGGTAGATTAAGGCAGCGTTTTTTCAAACTGTTCTCCACCAGTTATCTCAGGCTCTGTGATAAAATTGTATAACATTATTTTGTTTTTGTTTTTTCGCACTATAAAATAAAATCAGTAATTAGAATTGTCAATTTTTTCAAATATGAATAAAATACATTTGCCAAAGGTGCATCCATACCCTTTGTGAAATTTTTCGTTTATTCTATATTTTTCTAGTTGTAAAAGTTAACTCTCGTTATTAAATGTTCATAATATTAGTGTATAGGTGCGCCAGTGAGCATTTTTTCTGGTGTAAGGGCTCATTTGTTCTAAAAAATTGGAAAACTTCTGCCTTAGGGAAAGAGAAGATAGAATAATTCGGGTGGTTGGAAGGGTGCAAAGGGGAG